>JAYMGJ010000300.1:0-233882 GCA_037178675.1 Scleroderma bovista
GGCAACCTGACGATCCTGACCCCTTCTATGGCCAAGAGCACATATTGTGTCATCACCCACCTATTTGCTTGCCCAGTGCTGCCTCCATCCTTGATGAGCTCAATGTCAAGTTTTCATACTGGGTATGCCCTTCACTGCACGAGACTACACCCCTCACTCATCTTTGCAGCACTTGTTCTTAAACGACTGAAGGCGCATTTTCCCACTGCACGGGTATCATCAGGCCATCGCTTGTTTGGCTCCATGTTCATGTTGGCCAACAAGGTTATCTGTGATGACGCATTCGAACAAATCGTGGTCGATTGTCGCGTAGGATATGTTCCAGCTGAGGGGGATCAACCCGATGGAGAGAGAGATGTGCCAGTATTTGGATTGGGAGCTGACTGCCCACCCAGTGATGCTGAAGGAATTCGAGGAGATGGTGCATAAGGATTTTGCGGACCCTGATTCTTATTCTACTCATTCTTCTGTTAATGAAGAAGTTGGCCCTTCCCGCTTGTTCATTTGGGTCTGGGGGATCGTTTTTCTCGATGGGCCGGTGTGTGGGTGCACTTGCACCCCTCCCGCTCATCTTGTTGGGTTCTGGGGGATTGTTTTTCTTGATGCTGGTGTGTGGGTGCACTTGCACCCCTCCCGCTCGTCTTGTTGGGTTCTGGGGGATTGTTTTGCTTGATGCTAGTGTGTGGGGCGCTTGTGCCCCTCCCTCCACTGTACCGTTCTCCCCCAGTTGTGGCTTCACCCCGTCGCCGTCAAATGAGCAACGGTATCCATCCCCACCTATGTGTCCCCACTGCCTTCATTCGATTCACCGCCAGAAACTCCCTCACCCACATACTCTACATAACCCCCACCCTCCTCTGTGTCATCCCCCACCCCAGCCGGCATCGAGGATCTTTCCGACAAGATCGTATCGGTGTCTTCATCACCGGGGTACTCGAAGCTGTCAGAACACGTCCAGGCACCCAACCAAAAGCAAAATGTTCGCCTTCATCTCCCTGGGGTGTGGTAATTCTCTACCTATGCACTCGTCATCTGCATCGGCAATCCAGTGGCTCTGACCATCCATTTATCTTATTTTATTTTTATTTGGTGAGTTCTCCCCTCACCATTCTCTATTATTTTCCATTGACACCACGTACAGCACTCAGCACCTCAAGGCAACCACATTTTACTTTGGCCCCCAAATAGTTGTGTTAACCAGCGCCCCTTCCGCTTCGATCGGCCTCTCCCTCCCCCCCCCCCCTCCCGCTCCCTTAGTCCCCCGGGACCGACTGTCATGACCGCGTGATGCCTCGTGACTCCGCAAGGCCTCTAGTCTGTTGTAAACTCAAGTCCGATCGTAATCGCACACCTCCGACGCTATGTATCCATCTCCGCTCCGACTATTGACGCTCCGTCTCCTTTTGGTATATAGTTCCACGCCTATGCCTCCGGTTATCGTATGCTTCCGTTCCGTCTCTGTTCCTGTTTCCTTTGTTCCCGTTTTAGATTAGATATGATTACTCATAGCTGTGATCCGTTAACCTTTTGATCCGTTGCGCTTATCACTGATCTCCGTTCCGTGTATGTTACTCATCCATTTGTCATCCGCAGACTCTTACCTATGTCTCCGCTATGTTTCCCTCTGCTTCTCGGTTACTGTACATTCCCGATGTAAAGTATAAGTACTCCGCACGCTGAGGGGATTGTCCCTCAGTTCGAATATCAGCTTGAATACCTCCCGCGAACTCTCCTCTGTTCTCCTCTGCCTTCTGGCAACTCCGACCTTCGTCGGACCTCCGTCTCTCTGTCCCTTAGTCCTCCGAAATACGAGGACGCAGGTATCGCAAGGGCGCAGCACATACGCTGAAGCCAAGTCCTCAAACCCTTCCGCATCTCCTCCGCCTGTCGTCGACAACCCTTCATACTTAACTCCGCTTGCGTCGGAGTTCGTCGGAGGAAACGGTTCTAACAGTATATTCGAACTCACTCTTGCACACCTGCCAATTACTTCTCAACCATGACTAGTCGATCAATAATCACTACCCGTGCTCAGTCTCGTGCGCTCGAAGAGCGCCAAGAGGTGCTCAATGCGCCCCCTACTTCCCGCAACGATTTGGTCGAAGAAGGAGAGTTCCTCTCCTTCTCCAATCGCAATACTCTGCCTGGGGGCCCCGCCCCCGACCCAACTACTCCGACCCCTGCTGCCCGCCGCCCCAACGACTCTGGAGTTTACTCCACACATCGTTTCAACAACGTCTTGGACATCTACGGCGACGGCTACCCTGGTAATGATGGCGGTGATGGCGGAGGTAGTAACCCGCCGTCCCCCAACCTGCCAGACATCCCGCTACCAGACTCCCCTACCCCTTCCGCTTCAACTCCGACCCCAGACCCATTGCTGCTGTTTGCACAAGCGGTCCAAGCACTGACCAAGGTCGCTACGGCATCTGCCGACCGCGACTCCTCTTCTGGTTGCACCAAAGTCCGCGAACCTGACACGTTCGACGGAACCGATCCGCGCAAACTCCGCGCTTTCCTTGTTCAGTGCGAACTGAACTTTCAGGATCGCCCCAAGGCTTTCGCCTCCGACCGCGCAAGGGTCACCTTCGCGCAGTCTTACCTAAAGGGCATGGCCCTTGAGTGGTTCGAACCGGACCTACTCAACTCCGCCAACCCACGTGCCCGTCTGCTATGGATGGACAACTACGCCCAGTTCGTCTCCGAACTAAAGTCCAACTTCGGCCCACACGATCCCATCGGAGACGCCGAACATCAGTTGGACAACCTGTCCATGAAAGAAGGACAAAAGATCAACAAGTACGTGGTTGAGTTCAACCGCCTCGCTGGCCAAGTCCGTGGCTATGGCGATGGCGCCCTCCGCCACATTTTCTACAGCGGTCTCCCCGACCGCATCAAGGACGAAATCTCTCGCGTTGGCAAGCCCCGCACCCTTGATGGTTATCGCACTCTCGCGCAGACCATCGACGCCAGGTACTGGGAGCGCAAATCTGAAGTTGCGCGCCAAAGCAAGACCTCCACCTCCTCGTCGTCCAACTCCGCCTCCAAAGGCACCTCCTCCGCCTCGTCCGACTCCAAGGGTAAAACCAAGGAGAAGGACAACAAGAACAAGAGCTCCGACAAGTCGAAGAGCTCCTCCGGCGCCAAACCCGCCTCCTCCGAAACCCCTGCCCATCTTGGAAAGGATGGCAAGTTGACCGAGGAAGAGCGCCAGCGGCGCATCAAGGACAAGCTCTGCATGTTCTGCGGACAGCCAGGCCACATGGCCAGGGACTGTCCAAAGTCCACCTCCAAGAGCTCTAAGGCCAAGGCCCGCGCTGCCAAGGCCGTGACTCCCGCTGCTGTGGAGTCAAAAAATTAGACAGCAGCTCCCAGAACTCCGCACAAGCTGGGGGTTGCGTTGACTCCGACTGTGCACCTATGGAGTTACGCCTCAACGCGTCCGCTCTCTCCGATCCCAACTCCCTTATGCCCTCCGTCACGATTACGTCCACTGTCGTTATTCCTCCTGTTTCCGCTCTCGTTGACTCTGGCTCTAGCCACTGTTTCATAGATAGCAAATTTGTTAATAAACACGCTCTTGAAACCTACGCAATCGCTCCGCTTGAACTCCGCCTCCTAGACGGTTCTACGAACACCTTCATTACTAAAGCCATCAAACTCGACATTCAGTTCTCCACAGGCGAAGTCAACTCCGAAACATTCTACATAACTCCGCTGGATTCCTCCTGCATGCTGGTCCTCGGACATAGCTGGCTCACCCACTACAATCCGTTGATTGACTGGGTTTTGGGCCACATCGAATTCCGTAAAGGCACACTGCGAATGCCCGCATCCCCGGTACCTCCTTCTGTCGAGTCCGCCTCTGCGACTGCCTCCACGGCTCCGCCACCTGAGGACTCATCTCCGCCCTCTGACTCCGACTCGCCTCAGTTGACCGCCCCCTACGTTTCGCTGATAGGCGCTGCTGCATTCGCGCGCGCTTGCAAACTCACGGGATCTACCAACTTCACGCTGTACATCCGCCCAGAAGAAGCGAAGCTCCGCTCAGCCTCCGCTGCCACTCCTGTCGATTCTCCCAATCTCTCCGCTGTGCCAGAAGTCTACCATGACTTCGCTGACGTCTTCAGCAAGGCAAAAGCTACCACGCTCGCTCCGCATCGCGAGTATGATCTCCGAATCGATTTGGAGGAAGGCGCTAGTCCTCCACTGGGCACTGTGTACTCCCTTTCACAGACTGAATTAGGGGCGCTCCGCACATTCATCGACGAGCACCTCTCCTACGGCTTCATTCGACAGTCGACCTCCGCTCATGGAGCTCCTGTCCTGTTCGTACGCAAAAAGGATGGATCACTCCGCCTCTGCGTCGACTACAGAGGACTGAACAAAATATCAAAGAAAGACTGCTACCCACTCCCTCTCATCTCCGACCTCCTCGATTCCCCCAGCAAGGCAAAGATCTACTCAAAGATCGATCTCCGCCACGCGTATCACTTGGTCCGCATCGCTGAAGGGGATGAATGGAAGACCGCGTTTCGCACGCGGTATGGTTCCTTCGAGTGGAATGTCATGCCTTTCGGCTTGACCAATGCTCCCGCGGCTTTCCAGCGATTTGTTAACAGCATTCTCTCCGACATGCTTGATGTCTGTGTTGTCGTCTACCTAGACGACATCCTTATCTACTCCGAAGACATCGAATCGCATCAACAGCATGTCCGCGAAGTCCTCCGACGCCTCCGCAAGCATAATCTCTTTGCTAAGCCAGAGAAGTACGAATTCCATACCACCTCCACCAAATACCTGGGCTTCTGCCTCTCCCCCGATGGCCTTTCCATGTCCGCCGACAAAGTCAAAGCCATCTCCGACTGGCCAGAACCCCGCAAGGTGAAGGACATCCAGTCCTTCCTCAGTTTTGCGAACTTCTACCGTCGTTTCATCTTCAACTACTCCGACATTGTCGTGCCTCTCACGCGGCTTACCCGCAAAAACATTCCTTGGAATTTTGGTGAGGACTGTCGCTCCGCCTTTAACCTCCTGAAGAAGGCCTTCACCTCCGCTCCTATCCTTACCCACTGGGTCCCTGACGCTCCGCTGACTGTGGAGACTGATGCTTCGGACTACGCCATTGCTGGAATCCTTTCCATCGCTGGCTCCGACGAGGTCCTCCGTCCTGTCGCATACTATTCGCGGACTCTGTCCGCCCCTGAGCTCAACTACGACACCCATGACAAGGAGCTTTTGGCCATCTTCGAGGCCTTCAAGCACTGGTGACACTACCTTGAGGGCTCCGCCACTCCGGTCAACGTGGTCACTGACCACAAGAATTTGGAGTATTTCTCCAGCTCCAAGGTCTTGACTCGGCGTCAAGCCCGCTGGTCGGAGTATCTCTTGCAGTTCAACCTCGCCATCCGCTTCCGCCCTGGACGCCTCAGAGCTAAACCCGATGCCCTCACTCGATGCTGGGACGTCTACCCAAAAGAGGGGGATAGGGACTACGCTCGGGTCAACCCACACAACCTCCGACCCATGTTCACCCAAGAACAACTCGTGTCCTCCCTCAGGGCAACCATTCTCCTCACTCCGGCAATCCGCGCTGCCATCCTCGTCAACGTGGAACAACTCCACAAAGACATCCTTGCAGCTCTCCCCTCTGATCCCGTTGCGCTCAGTCACAAGTCCGACTCATCTGATTCTCAGTGGTCAATGGACTCCGCTGGCTTGCTCCGCCTTGATGATAGGATCTACGTGCCGGACACCAACGACCTCCGCCTCAGAGTCCTCCGCTACAAGCACGACCATCCGCTCTCTGGCCACTTCGGCCAGAACCGCACTTTGGAACTAGTCCGCCGGGAATATACCTGGCCAGGTGTCCGCACCTTCGTAAAAGACTACGTAAGTTCCTGCACATCCTGCGGATGTGCTAAGGTCCCTAGGCACAGACCCTACAGCCTACTAAAACAACTCCCGATCCCCGCTTGCCCATGGCATTCCATATCCATGGACTTCATCGAGCAACTACCTTCTTCCGATGGATTCACCTCCATCCTAGTCGTCGTGGATCGCCTCTCGAAGCAAGGAATATTCATTCCAACCTACGACACCATCACTTCCCCTGAGCTTGCCAAGCTTTTCGTCGCGCATGTGTTTTCCAAACACGGAGTACCCACCCATGTCACCTCCGACAGAGGTTCAGAGTTCGTCTCTCACTTCTTCCGATCACTCGGAAAAGCACTCGGAATGACCTTACATTTCACCTCTGGCTATCACCCAGAAGGAGATGGTCAAACCGAGCGGACGAACCAAACACTTGAGCAGTACCTCCGAATCTACTGCAATTATCAACAAGACAACTGGGCCGAACTCCTCCCACTTGCGGAGTTCGCGTTTAATAACTCTCCCAGCGCAACCACTGGTGTCTCGCCCTTCTTCGCTAATAAAGGCTACCACCCTGACATCACAGTCAACCCAGACTTGGGCCTCAGTTCTTCCCGCACTCAAGAATATACCTCCGACCTCAAAGAACTCCATGAGTTCCTCCGCTCTGAGATGGCCCTTGCGCAACAGCGCTACCAAGGCCCCGCAGATGCGAAAAGATCAACTCCGCCGGATTTCAAGATAGGTGATCAAGTCTATGTGAAAGCAAAGTATTTCAGGTCTACACGCCCATCCAAGAAGCTCTCCGACAAGAATTTCGGACCCTTTGAAATAATAGCCAAACCTGGATCGCTCTCCTTCACGCTCCGACTCCCCGACACCATGAAGTCCGTGCACCCAGTATTCCACGTGTCTCAACTCGAGACCTCCCACCAAAGCAGTATTCCCAATCGCGTCCAATCTCCGCCACCTCCGATCGAAGTTGACGGAGAAGTCGAATACGAAGTCGAAGAAATCCTAGACTCCAAGATCGACCGCAGAAGACGCCACTGCCAACTCCTCTACTTAGTCCGCTGGGCTGGCTACGCCGGTACAGATGAAGAA
The DNA here is from genome assembly GCA_037178675.1 of Scleroderma bovista. Taxonomy (NCBI): domain Eukaryota; kingdom Fungi; phylum Basidiomycota; class Agaricomycetes; order Boletales; family Sclerodermataceae; genus Scleroderma; species Scleroderma bovista. The sequence goes on from JAYMGJ010000300.1 coordinate 6,979, forward strand.
ACATCGTGGCTCCTTGCCACTGAGCTCGACCATGCGTCGGAGCTCGTCGAAGATTTCCATCACAAGTACCCAGGCAAACCTGGTCCGCACAAGTCCGCCTAAATCATCCTGCCACCTCCGAACTCACTCCGATATCTTACAAATCCGCAAAAATACTCCATTCAAATAACAAAAACGGTAGTACAAAAGCAAAAAAAAATATATATATGCAGTTAGTCCATCAGTCATCCTCTCCCTCCGCGTCGGCCATACCATCTTCATCATCTGCCTCCGCTCCCTTCTCGACCTCGGTCGCCTTCGCCGCTTCCAACTCCCTCCGCGTCGACCCTGTCGATGACCCTTGGACAAAGGGCGCCCGCACCAACGTGCCAAGGCGCCACATGTCCTCCGCCCGCTGTTGCTCGATCTCCAATCGAGCCCTCTCCATCTCCACCCTCTCGTCCTCCCTCGCCGACCACCTCCTTTCGAGCGCCAAGCGCTCTCGCTCTCGCTCGAGCCTCTCGATCTCCCGCGCCTCGGAGGCTGCCAAGCACTCCGACAGCTGCGCTAGCGACTGGGTAAGCATACCCAGCGCGTCGCGCTGCTCCTCCGCCATCGCCTTCGGGACCCCAAACATCTCCTCTTCGTCTTCCCCCTCCTCCATCGTCGTACGGGTCTTCTTGCGCTTCTCTCCGCCCCTTGGCGACGTGTTCGTCGCGGTCCTCGACCTCCTCTTCGTCGCGCGCTTCTCCACCGGCTTCCCACTTCCCTCCGTCACGCTCCCCGCTGGTGTCGACGCCTCCGCAGCCTTCCCTGCCGTGCTCCACGAGCACGATTTGCGTGCAGCCTGGCAGCGTGCACAGGCCGTCGCCTTCGAGCTCGCCTGAGCCACACACCCAATCGGGTTGTTGAGGTGTTCCCGGCACCTCATGCAGGCAGAACGCCTCACCGCTGTCGTCACTGTTGGCGCCGCCATCGTCCCCTCTCCGCTACCTTGTGTAGCCGCGATAGACTCCGCTCGCGCCTGTAACCGCCGCTGCTGCTCCAGCGCCTTCCGCGTCTCGAATTCCCGCCTTTGTCGCTCTATGTGTGCCTCTTGCAGCGCCTCGATCCGCTTCTCGCGCTCTCGCTCTTCTTCTGCCTTCCGTTCCTCCTCCGCTTTACGCGCTGCTTCCACCTTCGCCTCTTCTTCCACCTTGCGCGCCGCCTCTGCTCTCGCCTCCTCCGCTTTGCGAGCCTCTTTGGCCCTGCATGCCTGCCATGTCGCCTTCGCGTCAGTACTACCTTGCGAACAGTGCGTTCGCCACGCACCTCCTTCCTCCTCTGCACTTCCGCTCGCGCCTCCTCTACCTTTCGTCGCTGCTCTGCTTCTGCCGCCTTCCTCGCTACTTCTCTCCACTCGCGCTCCACGAACTTTGCCGTTGCGTTGGCCTTGTCGTCTTCAGAGTCGGTGACCAGCTCGTGGTCTTCCGCTTCCTTCCAGTCGCGTTGCTGGTTCCCGGCAGGGATGGGTGTGGTGTGTTGGGAAGCCATGTTGTGGTAGAAGGACAAGGTGTTTGAACAATGTGGACAACATGCGTCGCACTCTTATACGCGCCCACGTTAAATTTCCGGACTCCGATCAAAAGCTTACCTCAGCAGAACAATGCCAGACCTGCGAAGTCCACATGCACAAAGGCCCTCAAGGGTTCAGGCCCTAAAGGGGGGATACTGTCACGACCACGTGACGCCTCATGACTCCGCAAGGCCTCTAGTCTGTTGTAAACTCAAGTCCGATCGTAATCGCACACCTCCGACGCTATGTATCCATCTCCGCTCCGACTATTGACGCTCCGTCTCCTTTTGGTATATAGTTCCGCGCCTGTGCCTCCGGTTATCATATGCTTCCGTTCCGTCTCTGTTCCTGTTTCCTTTGTTCCCGTTTTAGATTAGATATGATTACTCATAGCTGTGATCCGTTAACCTTTTGATCCGTTGCGCTTATCACTGATCTCCGTTCTGTGTATGTTACTCATCCGTTTGTCATCCGCAGACTCTTACCTACGTCTCCACTATGTTTCCCTCCGCTTCTCGGTTACTGTACATTCCCGATGTAAAGTATAAGTACTCCGCACGCTGAGGGGATTGTCCCTCAGTTCGAATATCAGCTTGAATACCTCCCGCGAACTCTCCTCTGTTCTCCTCTGCCTTCTGGCAACTCCGACCTTCGTCGGACCTCCGTCTCTCTGTCCCTTAGTCCTCCGAAATACAAGGACGCAGGTATCGCAAGGGCGCAGCACATACGCTGAAGCCAAGTCCTCAAACCCTTCCACATCTCCTCCGCCTGTCGTCGACAACCCTTCGTACTTAACTCCACTTGCATCGGAGTTCGTCGGAGGAAACGGTTCTAACACCGACCCTACACAGCAAATCAGGGAGGCAACTGAAGAAATCAAGGGTCAGGCTTTTGGCTCGCGAATGGGCCCAAGAATGCTCACGCAAAAATGGGTCTCAATGCAAAAGAAGTACGGCGAGAAACGCAAAGGTGGCTACATCGACATGGGGAAACAGGTGTGTGTGATGTGTTACATATATAACTCAAAAATTTCATTCCTTTTACAGGACTTGCCTCCCAAGCATGTATATCCACAAAATCATCAAGGATCACGATGACATGAGCAACCGCAAATTCCGTAACGACAAGCGTGTCCATCTTGGTGCACTCCAGTACGTGCCTCACGCCATAATGAAATTACTTGAAAACATCCCTTATACCGCATCACAGGTGCTATCGCATTCGTAAACGAGATCCCCCATGTCATTGAGCCTGTATATCATGCTCAGTGGAGTACAATCCGGCTTGCTATGCATCGAGAGAAGCAGGACCATAGGCATTTCAAACGTATGCGCTTCCTGCCATTCGACGACGAAGAGCCTCCTCTCGATCACGGTGACAACGCCTTGGATGTTGAACCTTTGGAAGCCATTCAGTTGGAGCTTGACTCGGATGAAGGTGCATCTATCGTTTACTGGTTCTATGACCCTAAACCGTTGATCGACACTCCCGCAGTCAATGGACCTTCCTACTGCTATTGGTCGCTTACCTTCCCTGTCATGGCTAACTTGTATCACCGCGCACTCTGCTCTCTGACAGGCCCGACAATAATGCCAGCTACCTTTTTCGACCACAAGGTCATTCTTCACCATGAAGGCGTTGAACATGGCCATTCCAGGGGGACCAAACTTTGAGCCCCTTTATTGTGACATGGATACGTTTGATGAGGACTGGGACGAGTTCAACGACATCAACAAGGCTATCATTCGCCAACAAATTCGTACAGAATACAGTTGCCTTCCCTCACTTGTACAACTCGCTCCCAAGGTCCGTCCACTTATCGCCATACCATGATGATCCTTTGCAGAATGAGCTGACTGCGGAAGGTATCGCGCTCTGGTGGGCGCCTGACCCGTACAATCGTCGTTCGGGACGGATGCGACGTGCACAGGACGTGCCATTGGTGAAGAACTGGTACATTGAACATTGCCCTCCGGTCCAACCTGTCAAGGTCTGGGTCTCGTATCAGAAGCTTCTCAAATGCTTCGTTCAAACAACGCGTTTCAATTGGATCGAGGTTGGTTTGCAGGTTTGCAGGCTGGGCTACAATATGTTCAACCTGTAAAGGAATTCGAAGACATGGTACGCAAGGATTTTGTGGGCCCCATATCCCACCTTATATATTCTTCCGCCAACGAGGGAGTCCACCCCACTGCCCTCCGCCATACCATTTGCCATCAAATGAGCAACGGTACTCACCACCCAACGCACGCAATGTCCCTACACTGCCGCCCTGATTCAGTTCGCTCCCCCCCCTTCGCTGACATACTCTACATCGTCCTCTGCATCACCCCCTACCCCAGCCAGCATCAAAGGCCTTTCCACCAAGATCAGCCAATGTTTGTGCTCGCTCACCGCCCAACTCTCTCCCAAGGTCCATTTATCGCCATACCATCATCCGAAGAACGTCTATATCCGTATGGATGACCCCCATCTTCTGGCATTTTACTTCGGTCCTTTGATCAACCCCATTTCCCCCCGCGGGATGACAGCAAAGAATGCTCTGCTTGTGTGCACTTGCTCCTCCCCCCACTCCCCCGACTCTTTCCCAACGTCCGTCCATTTATCGCCGTACCATCATCCGAAGAACGTCTATATCTGTACCACAAAAATTTACATCTTGCCAAGCTTGTTGTCCATGCCCACGTCCAATATCGTCTCGGAAATGTCGACGCATTCTTTTCAAGACCTCCGCAGTAGGGTTCTTGAGCGCTGGTTGGGCTCGCCAAAATGGTTACGAAGCAACACGTGGAGTCACTACGATTCCCGTGCAGGTATGATATATCGCTCAATCAAAGTGGCCTTCGCTGACCTGACAACTTCCACTCCCCCCAGTGTCCCCCCTTCCCCCAGGGCTGTTTATAACCTCGGTGTCCGTCTCCTGTGATGGCCTCACATTCGGCTGGAATGGCCATACCCGTGTCGTCCATGCCGATGTTTTATGCGGGCCGCGTCTTTGTCAGCGGGACGTCGGACGACGGCGGCTAACGTACCTCGTCCGCCTGTGTGCGTCATAGCATAGTTGGACATATAACCTTCATCCTGTTTCATAGCGAGTCCCCCACCACAATCAACTGTCATGGGACTCAACGATCTGTGGAAAGTGAGTGAATTCTCGTTCATCTTGGATTGACTGAACTAATGGCTTGCTTTGCATAGGCTCTTAGACCCGCGGCAAAACCTTGTATGCTGGGTGAGATCGCCGTCCAGAACTTCAAGCCATCTGGCAATGAAGCGGGCCGTCAATTGTTAAATGTCGGATTTAACGCTAGGTGAGTCACTGAATATCAATGCATTGTCTATTTCATCGCTCACGAAGCAACAACTAGTGCATGGACCTCCTCAATGACCAACGTATTTACATGGCACTGTGCCGGTACAGGCAGTTCGCATGAAATGCCGACAATCTTTGGCTGGCTTTCAGAAATCTCGCAAATGCTCATCCATCCTTATTTCATTTTCGATGGACCAGACCGCCCTTCGTTCAAAGGGGGTGACAACTGTATTTATGGGGGTGGACCACCCCTCCTGGTGCATCGTTTCCAAGAACTTTTAGGTGCATTTGGCTTCAGTTGGCACAAGGTAGGCCTTTCTCGCGGATTACTTCAGATGCTGATCGGAATTACTAGGCACCAGGAGAGGCAGAGGCAGAGCTCGCCTACTTTCAATCATATGGTCTCATTGATGTCATTGTGACGCCCTACAATGATGTCTTATTGTTCGGTGCAAGTAGTGTCATCCGAAGGCGAGTCAACAAAACATCACCGCTGCCTCTAATGGACTAACACTATGGTACTTTCTCTACTAGTGTCATCCAGCCGAAGTCCCGTACGTGTGGAAGTGTGAAAGTGTATACAGACAAGGCAATAAAACATCGCGCTTCCCTTGAACGGGGGGGCCTCCTACTCATTGCACTTATGAGCGGTGCTGACTACGATGTAAGTCACCGCTTATCGCAGTCCATTGTACAAGCTCACCATCTCGTTTCACAGAGCGGGCTCCCAGGGTGCACTGTAGACATCGCTCGTCGGCTTACCCAATATGGATTGGGAAAGACCCTTCTCTCTGCTGCGTCGAGCCTTCCATTTGCCAAATTCATGGAGTTTCACGCAAGATGGCGGAAGCAGCTGTGTTCCATCTTGGAGAAAGACCCCGAGGGTTATCTTGGACGAACACATCACAAGCTTGCTCGCATCATTGATGAGGAACGCACCGAGTTCCCGAACCCAGCCGTCCTCGCAACATATATGTTGCCTCTCACGTCCTGGTCGGATGGTGGCCAACCCCCTGTAACTGTGGTCACATCTCGCCAGCCTGACCTCGAGGCTCTTTCGGCATTTGGCTTGCAATACCTGGATTGGCCACCAGAGATCCTTCAACAGAAGCTGATGGAGGCTTGTGTTGGCACAGCTATTCGTGCGCTGTGCGCCTAAGTGAGGGAAGAGGTCAGAACAACCAACAACCAACACCAAATGACAGCAATATGCGAGTGGTGGTCTTCCTTTGCGTTTCTGGTATTTAATCTCCTCAGGGGGATGTGCTGCACGCCTTCAGGCAGGATGCAGGAGGGAAGGGAAGGGCTTCTGATGGGGATGGAATGCGACTGGGGATGGTATTGACTCCTCTTCAGCCTACCACAGTGGTTAGGAAGAGTCCTGGGATAGAAGAGCGATGATAGATTGGCAACAGGGGTGTAACAGCAGTGATGGAGCAACAGGGAAGCAAGGGGACAGTTCCTGCTTCAAGAATGCGATGGACAGTGATGGGATGGAGTGGACAGTGATGCTAGACTGCGCTTCAGCCTAGAGAAATGATCAGATACAAGATATATCTGATAAACAGCAATATAGGAGCTTCAGGCCAGCACTGGGTGACCTACAAGTCCAAAGACAAAGAGGGAGCTTATAGACAGAGAGGGAGAGTGAATGTGGTCGCTTTATTGAGGGGGAAGCAGACACTTCCTTGCAGCCTTTGGCTGCTGGTTTATATACAGGAGGGGCTGTGGCCCTGTAAGCACAAATGACTAAGTGCTTGGTAAGAGATTGGTAAGAAATTGGTAAGCAATTGATAAGCAGTGTAATCAGGCTGAGTCATCGATGGGGAGAGCCTGAACAAGCTGCTGAGCCAAGGGAAAGAGCAAAAACATAGGTAAAAAGGGGTGTATAACCAAGAATATGGAAAAATCATTGCATGGGGCCCAAAAGAGAGGGGGGGAAAGCATGGGATGAGTAGATCGAAGCTAAATGAGCATATGCGATGACATAATGCATATGAATCATAGGGGCATGAGTCATGAATTGATAAGCAGCATGATAAGCATGATTTGAAGGATGATTGGTAAGTGATTGGTAAGGGGAGTAATGGGGATTAGTAATGCCAAGAGGGGATGAATAATGCGCAGCAGAGTGAGTCAGAGTGAGCCAGAGTGACTCTGTGTGACTCAGAAAGAAGGGAAGCACAACCTATGATTTATTGAACTTTAGATCTGGAGATGAGCTTCTGAAGCAGTGCCACTGATGGGAGTGGCTGGGGGATAATAAAAGAATTGATCCGACCAGAAGAGCAGTGTCAGGGGGCCTGGAATGACAAGTAGAGTCACAGCTGGTCACAGAGTGTCACAAATCCCTTGGATTGAGCTTCTGTAGAGCAAAACGCGAAATTTGGTGCTCCCGAAGTGCAGTCTTCCCTTGAGCAGTAAGGGGAAGGTTCTGTACTCTATTAGGGCTCCTAAGAAGGGTTCTAGAGCACTGTTTCATTCGTGTTTGTTGCGGGATAGCAGGGAAGAGAATCGCAAGTAGCGGATTTGACGTGTCCAGGGAAGCGAGATGAATGATAGAGGGAGATGGATGTGACAGGACTCTGGGATGAAAGGACCATATGCAGAGGACTCAGGAGACACAGAGACGACCAGGTATGAATTTTCAAGTCTAACGATAGACTTGAGACGACCAAAGTATGTGCGCGACGCAGGACTGACAAGGAGAATGTGCTGACCGAGAACAAGAGGGACTGAGGGAGAAGGCTGGGAAGATATGTACCAGACAGTACACAGGAGCTCAGGGAGAGGCTGTCCCAAGAGCAGGACATAGTTGAGGTCTGCTGCAATAGCAGAGAAACGTTCCAGAGAAAATGTGGTCTCCATAGTGAGTGATGAAGTGGGTGTCTGGATTGCGGGTGGAATATCTCCGTGGGAAATGAACAGATTTACGTCGGAACTTGACAGGCAGATAGACCACGGTCTAGGCTCCATTATGGTATAGTCACATGATTGATAGCTTCAAAAATGGCGGAGCTATTCAAAATATCGGAATGCCGGCACTGGGCGCCTAAATTTGACGTTTGGGCGCTAAAAATGATTCTTCCTTTTCTCCTTTGTTTCTCTATCGTTTCTTCTGCTTCTTTGGTTGTTCTGGTATGGGAGTTGGACTGCAGTAGGTTGCATTCCTCTCTCATACTGAAATGATCACCAATCCTTGGATTCTTCTGCTTCTGGGCGGTTCTTGTGCGAGGGATGACTGCCAGACGATGGCATTCATCTCTTGCTCCAGGATAGTCATTCTTGTGCGATAGATGGCTATGACAAGCTTGTATTCATCCTTCGCATAAGGATAGTCATGACTTTGTGTGATATGGATAGCGAGGGCTGTCTGTATCCCTCAAGTCGGGGCAATCTTTCAACAGATCTTGGGTGTGCGTTCTTCGCATTAGTTTCATCAGCTAACTTTCTCCATGTCCACAGTACCAAACACGTTTGGTGCGTGACAGCGCTTCTGCAGGTAAGAATTTTGTATTCATACCTGATATTTTCCACTCGTCTTACCGTCGATTCTAGCTGCTGGGCAAAGTAGACAGCCAGACAATAAATGTGACCTCCAAGTCATGAATTATCATGGCGGGTCACTCCCGGTGTACAACATTTCTGTGCCGAGTCAGTTGCTCTTTGCCCTGCCAACTGATTCAGCGCACTCAGTGTCTGACGCACACATTCCGTCGCTTGGCAAGGACACTGATGGTGCAGTGTCCTGTGACATTGAAATCCCGGCAATCCTTCTGGAGAGTTTAAGGCCTGACTTGGCACAAGGCTCCAAGTCAACCGGTATGGAAATAGTAGGTGAGAGTGCAAGCGAGTCTCTGGAGTCGACAAGTAACCCTGCAGTGGATGTGGGTTGTTTTGATGTTGAGATTGTTGACCTGACGGGCGAGGACTAGATACATGCACGCATTGCATCTGTTTCGGTATGTTGTATCACTATGGTAGATTGTAGAATATGAATCCGAACACCTTTCACACTGTACGGTCCATCTGAAATTTGAATGGAATAGGGGGGACAACTTGCATAGTTGACGTAGGTATAGTCATATAAAAAAAGGTCTGACGCGATTTCCCTGCCTTGACACCTCCCATCTCGCGCAGTCTGTCAGGTCTACTGAGAAAACCGCCCCACTGCAATGCCAGCAGCCAAAAAGCAGGATGCACCACCCGGATCCTCTGACAAGCCCAGAAAGAAGCAGCTGCAGCTGCAGCCACAGCAGACAACACCGGCCAGTGAGGAGGACGAATCCCTGCCGGCTTTGAAGGCAGCACGTCGGCTCAATGAAACGGGTAAAAAGACCCACCTTCAAGCACCGAAGACGAGGGAAACGTATGCTCGCCATGTCAAACTAGCGCGGACATGGTTGCGGAGCCACTTTAATGCAGACAGGATTCTGTCAATTTCAAGTCATCCTGAAGAGGGCGCGGAAATTTACCATGATCCGGCATTCAAGGATGCATTCGAGCAGCACCCGAACCATTGCTCGAACGAAGCGCTGGCCATCTACCTTGGATGGAAGGGCTTCTCGGACGACCCGTCCGGCCAAAGCACCATTGATGGGATCCGAGCGGCCTTCAAACGGCTGTGGGACGAAGCGTCAGTATCGTCTTCGTTATTTCTGACGCATGGTTACTGACGAAACTCAATGTCTTGATAACGACAGTGATGGTAATACATTCCGCGGCAACTGGCACTACTCCGAGGTGCGTCGCCAATGGGTGGGCAACCTGGTCCTTTCTCCCGACGTCAGCGACACGGTAGCGTCGATCAGGCACAAAATAAATGGGCAAGGAAATCAGCGCATGCACTCGGGAGCGATGAAGAAAGAGTACATGGACCGTATCCTCACCTGGTCCGTGTCCAAGTACCCGCTTGACGCCGCGTTCCATTATCTTCGCTCTGCAATGGCCGGATCGGGGTCACCGACCTTGGACAACTGCACGAAATCGTCGATCTCGGAGCGTGTTGAGTACCTGACCTTCAGCGCTGTCGCATTCACGGTCTGGACGAGGTCAGTTTCATGTCTGCAAATGACTCAGTGGCGCTCTGCTGACATATGGCACCTACTTACTAGGAATTTCGAGCTCGTGAAGCTAAAGTGCGGGGACGTTACGACGGATGACATAAACGCTGTAAACGGCGTCTTCCTGAAGTACCTGCGAGGCGAAGAAGGATCGCTCACCATCAACGATCTCTGGGTTTACTTCGAGATCCACCTGAGGAATCGGAAGGGATGGCAAAGGAAAAGTGACAAAGGCGCAAGGGAGATTGACCTGCGCAGTGAGTCGCATCCCCTTTAATTAGCTGTCATGTCCCAATGGCGTGACTTCGCCGCACTCACCAGGTAACCGTTACAAAATATATCCGCGCCCAGATTTGGGCAGGGCGTGCGATCTGTTCTTCTGGATCCTTTTCTGGACGAACTGGGTGAGGTATGCCCATCTTGGCCGCATGATGACAGAGGAGGAATACCTGTTTCCCATGGTGGGGCCAAATGGGGTGCTCCAGCCAGGGGTGCCGCTTGCACACGACAAAGTGCAGAAGTTACTTGATGGAGCACTGGCAGGTGCTGACATACCAGGTAAGTTCTCGACGCACTGCTTCCGACGCGGTGGTGCGCAGTATCGGTTTATGAGTGCCCCGTTGGGCGAGCAATGGTCCCTCCGCTGTGTGCGGTTCTGGGGTGGATGGGCAGAGGGCGAACAGGTGAGTGTTAGCTCTGAAGCGCTGATCAGTGATATGCTGGTCTGCCTTCCTATCTGGGTACATCCATGCCAAACTGCTGACCTTGTTTGTTTTTTCCTTCGCTTCCCCCCACACAGAACGACACGCTGATGAGGTATCTCCTCGATGAGCTTCACACTTACGAGGAGGACTTCAGCGATGCCCTGGCGCCGAAATCGCGAGAAGCCGGGGCCTCATTTGCTGGCGAAGCGGCCCTCATCCGCCCAGCCTCTATGGAGGCAGTTAGCATGGCACACGCAGCACTGACAGCGGACGTGGCGGCGCTCCACAAAGAAGTCATGAACATGAAGACATCGCAAAATGCACTGGCGCAGGATATGTGCCAAAAGCTCGATGATGTGACCAACTTGGTCAGGGAGGTACTCGCACCCGGTCTGAGGACTCTGGCGTCCCCTCAGGACGCGAACGGTGAGCTCATACTGCTTGCACCGCACTGAGCAACCACTGACTATTTCCGTTCGCCAGCCCGTCATCATCCGTCCAGCCGGACTACCCACCGGCCTGCAATGGTTGTGCCGTCACGACCACTCACTGTCCACTTGCACCCAGTCCAATTCCGTACCGGCACCCAGCCACCATGCCCTGTACAAGGTGCGTGGGCCTCCGAACTGTCGCCGTCGCCTTCTGCCGGCAATACGACGATCCCGAGTCCAGCGCCAGCAACGCATTCGAACCCCACCCTCTCTGTGCCACTCCCTTCACTCATAGGTGCCCAGAGGACCCCAGCTGGTCCGCCGATGGGGCTTGCGATCCCACACCTCCCAATGAAGCGTGAAAATGGGGAGGTGACACCGCGATCGGAGACTTGGAGGGACATCGTGCGGCACTGGACGGAGGGGGAGCCCAGGCTGCAGCTCTTTATCCCTCTGAAAGATTGGCCCCACCATTACTACAACGGGCGACGCGGGCGGCATTTCAACACCTTGTACTACCAGCGATCCCTCGTTGCCAAGGAATTTCTCGACGTGTACGTCCGTCTTTCCCCCGCTCATCTTCTCGTTCACTCATTCTTTCATTCACCCACGCTCTATCTAGGTTCGAAGCGAACGAGGAAGACTGGTACCGGGCATACGGACGCGCTATCGCTCGAGGGCACACGGACCTGTTCAAGACGATCCAGAAGACTCGGCAACGCCATTCCAACGGTGGGGAGCGCCGCCGCTTCCTCGTGAATGAGTCCCCAGCAGCCAGCACCGAGTAGGTCGTGCACGCGCGATCTCGTTCGTCATTTTATTTTATTTCTTTTTAATTTTACACTTCTTACGCTTCTCTGCACATTCACTCACGGCGCCCGCACCATCTTTCCTCTTTTTCGTGTCACTCTCATCCACCTTTCGTTTCGCCCTCCTTCGTGCTTCGCCTCATTTTCCCGGTAGTGGGGACTCCATAGTATCACTACTACGCCTACTACTACCGTTTAGTACGACCAAATAATATTGATCCCGTCTGCCTCCTGTGACACACCCTGCTCACCGCTTTGCCTCATTTTCCCGGTAGTGGGGACTCCATAGTATCACTACTACGCCTACTACTACCGTTTAGTACGACCAAATAATATCGATCCCGTCTGCCTCCTGTGACACACCCTGCTCACGTACGGTATATCAACTCGAGTAAGCAGCTGGCACCGGCACACGGCATCCCAACCGTCGCGGAGTCTGTGGGGGTGACAGGGTGACGGCAGTGACACCAGTGAGACCGGTGACGTCATCTGCCTTCCCGGGCACGGCGCAGCCTTCCCTACATGGCGTTCCCGCGCACCACCACCTGCTGTTTTCTGGCACTAAGTCTATGTACAACAAATTATAAATTTGCCTTCTCTAAATCTTCCATGAGGCTTTCAGGCAATACTCTATGCCCTCAATACTTCTTTGAAGCCCATGCAGCTTGTTTACCAGTTAATCCCTTTGAATATGCATCTAGAAACCAATGTGAACGAGTCGCAAATCTATACAGAAAGCTCATGTCAGAGTCGGAACCCCAAAGGAATAGATATGGTAATTACTGACGCATTGTGATCAGGGGGATCAAATCCAATGCAGCGAGAACATTGCTTTCAAGATCAGTTTCCTTTGATGATGCAGGGAATTGGCAGTACAGGTGTTTCACATACCCCCAACACTGCTCGATAAAGTTAAGTGCACAGTGGAACTTAGCCAAGTCTGCAGCACTTCTCGAGTCCGAGTCTGAGGTGCATTCATGGTATGCCAGCCCAAGCTGACCTTGCTCTGTGTTGGAGTCCATCCTGATCATATTTGTGCTTTCCAGGCCTGAATCATTCGAGACGGATGCCGGTGGGTCATCCGGGACTTGGAGACTCGGCTGAGTTAGAGTGACCTGTAAGTTTGACTCATTGTCCACCTTCAGTCTTTTGAGATTGTTGATCCTCGATTGCGTGGACTGCTTCCTTTTGGGCATACTGATAGCGTGCGCGAGGTGGCCATTTTTAGACATTCATGCCGGTGGATTCTTTGGGTGTAGTTAACCCAGATTAATACACTACTTTTTCCACTAAGTGGAAACAAGAATTCCAAGTCCAACAAAATCCCATAGCTATCCATCTCGAATTTTCTATGGCGTCAGAATGTCTATTTTTCTCCTCTGTATTTACTAGTTTGATTTTAAGTCCTAAGTCACGCAAAGTCACTCTTTTGCACGTGATGTTGGAAGGTTGTGGACGCGCCCTATCTTATTGAGGAACATTTTCTGGGCATTACGTGATGTTTCTTACATAATCATTATCACGGAAAGGTTGCGTTCTTTGGCGTTGCACACATTTGGGCAGTGGGCAACTGGTGCCTCCTTCCAATAAACCATGGCCACCACACCGTCGCGGCAGCAAATTCTGCATCTTTATGGCTCCACGCTGCGTGCAGCCAAGTCATTCAGTTCCTACAATTTCCGCAATTACTTTGTGCGAAGAACACGCGAGAATTTTCGAAGCATACAGGTGAAACCTCGTCATCGCAGCTACTGGGTAGAATGAACTCATTGCACCACATTGGATAGGCTGAACAAGACGCAGCCAAAGTGTCTCAGGCATACAATGAGGCCCTGAATGAGCTGGGGGTGTTAAGACGGAGTGCAATTATCAATCAAATATATGGAGGTCGGCGCCTAGCCGTTGAGGGACAAAGTGAGGTGGGGACGAGGGTCCAGGGATCGTGACCACAGACCAAGAGTGCGTCTCAGCTGATGGGCTGGGACCTTCGTTCGGGCAACGATCACATCATATGTATACATGCTTCGAGACCTTTCACCTTACTTGCAGCTTACTCCACCTTACGTCAACAGTCCCCCCTTCCCTCCATTCGAAGCTGGTCCAGCGACACGATTCCGTGAATGGGTGGGTGACGCTGTATTCAGGACTGGAAACGAGCGTGCAAAGAGATTACCTTCCCGACACATATTCACACACGTATGACATAAACACTTGCAAGAAGGAAAGGTCCTCGTTGAGTGCGATCCCGCAGATGAGAATGGGCCAAAGTTTCAAAACCGGCAGCGTTATCGCCATTACACTTATCACTCCAACCTTCCATAATGAAGCTTTCAAGCCTCGGAGTCGCAAATCAGTGAATTACATCATTCATGTGCACGGCCCTAGAAGGTAGAGTGTGGTTATTGTCGATATACAACTGATTGCACTTCGGGGGGGACGAAAGCCTGGGCCACTTTTCAGCGCAGGTTTTTGTGAAGGAACCCTAGTCCTCTGTCTCACTATACTTTGCATGGTCGCCTTCGCGTGGCACGCTGTCTGCCGATGCGGTAGGCGAGGAATGCAACCCTACTTTGTTTGTTAACAGGCTTTGCATCAGGCTGGATCAGGTAGTCGGTATGCGTCTTTCGCTGTCTTTCGTTAACTGACGTGAGATGTGGATTGCAAAAATGGAATCCAAGGTGAGCGTTTCCGCATCTCGATGACCCAAGCCAGATAGGATCTTAGTGGACAAGCAAAATTCCCATTCAAACCATGTCCACATATATGTGTACTGGACGCAATCTTGCCGATAGTTCTCTCAGATATCGTTATCAAGACGGGGAACATTCCAATTACTCTAAGCCAAGTTCGGGTATACTTCTCTTGACATCCGCGGCTCTTCTTGCAACGTATGATGTTTGGTATGTGTGCCATGGGTGACATTGACTCCCGACTCATCTACTTAGTTATCAGCGTTTGGATTGGTTAGTATTGCTGGTGGTGCCGATAGGAGATCTACCCCGATATTAACATATATTAACTGTCAAACAGCTGTCGGTGTCAAAATGGAACATAGTGTGGAAAGAGAGCAAATTTCTAGGACTTGACCCTAGTGCTTGCAAGGGAAGGCGACACGTTCAAAAAGAATACTTTGGTTATCTCAGGCATCTCGCGAAGTCCTCCTGTTTGACCAAGAGCCTTCCTCAGCACTCCTCGGAATGGATCAATGATGCCAGACTAATAGAATGTTCGGCTGTTCTTGCACTCAAGACAACTGCAACTGCACTCAACTGTCGTTTATCGAGCTGGATTAACACCATAGAGTTTGACATCGCACACTTCGGTACCTTTACTCAGTGTGACGTTGGCTCTCTGCTCGGACGTCGATGCATTCCATGCCTGTGTCCGCTTCACGACATTCCAAAGTATGTGTCGTGTTCCAGGGCGCGCACTGATAACGCCTGCTTGCCTGTGCCAACAATTGTACCCACAATTGTACCCAGCTTGAGTGCTCCATGCTCCATTTTTAAGGAACCGGTCCGCCATCGATGGGTCCAATGTTTACGGCGACTGTCACATGGCAATTGTCACCTTGACAGCCATGTCCACTCGAAAAGCCAGCCACATCCCCGATCGCATTCGTTCTTTTGTTTTTCTTCCGTGCGCAGTTTGTACGCCATGTGGAAGGTTTCATTAGTTCTTCTTCGAAGATGCTCCGAAGAGCCAGCGGGAGTGAAATGAAACAAATCCCCTTCATATATCGCCTGGGCACCTACACAGTGCAGGGACGAGTCGCGTAATCAGGAAAGCTGAAGGAAACGGCGAACATATGTCACTGAAACTCAAATCCGTTGTTTATTTATCGGCTTACCAAGGCTGTTAGTCGGTCGATATGAACTCTCGAAGCCAGCTGAATTCTGCATTCATCCTCCGCCCATGACCAAACTGACTGCTCTTCGCAGAGTGGTCTATCCCCGCTAGTCTGTTATCCTGTGGGTCGTGTACCAATCGCCGATCTCCCCAAGCGACAGTCCATCCCGGAATACTCAGAAAAAAAGTTTCGGCTGTGTACGCGGAGCGCACTAGCGTACTACGAGTCTCCTCCACTGGTGTCGCACCTTTCCTTCTTTTCCTCTTGTGTCTTCAAGCTTCCAACCAGTCCGGGGGTTTCCCGGTCACGGATTGGCATACAGGTCGTATCATATAGCTAGTGTTCTCCCGAGGATGGCTGGTACAGGCTCGAACCAGCGTTCCCGCACTAAGGCATCTGACCTGACTGATCTTTTCCGTCCTACACATGGGTCTCGCCATGCATCGAAAAATATCACTGCCGAACCCAGCTCGTCAACTCCCTCACAGCCAGACAAGACCACATCCAAGTCGCGACGGTCCATGCTTCCATTCCTGGGACGCAAGAAATCTGCCGAGCAGCCCATTGCAGCTCCCTCGAGAAAGTCCACCACTGGGGCCGCACCAGCCGGACCACCTAGCACGTTCCGTCGCTCCTTCGGTAATGGGTGAGTACGCTTCTTCTGTCACTCGATGTCACGTGCCGTCGGCCGCGGGATGGATTCGATGTCGCAACTTAAAGGGAGGAAGGTTTTCCCGTGGTCCAAGTGGAGGAGTTATGGATTGCTTTACATGTGCTAACTAATTATCTAGACGTACAGTGATAATGGTGACTCCATCATCGGATGTAGCATCGGCAGCACCACCTCTTCCCACCTCTCTTCCGCCCTTGAACGTTTCCCCCTCGTCGCTAGGATCCAAGTTTGCGGCGCATTTCACTCCTTTGCGATCACCTTCGAAATCTCGTAAATGCCGTCAGTTAGTAGCTGAAAATGTGGCGAGACCATCCGGAGACGTGCTTTCGCTACCAGTGTCTGCTATTCCAACTTCTTCGGGCGAATCTCCTCGCTCGAGCTTGCAAAGTCGTTCCACCACACCCCGGCCTCACCATGTTCCACCATCATCCGTGGTCCATGGCGACGACGGAGAGGATTATTCTGATTTATTTTTACGGCCCGATCAACTTCAGAAGTCATTGCAGGACACTAAAAGCACATATACTAAACGCTCCCCAAAAGAGTGCTTGGGAGATCCTCCTGCTAGCCCTACCCCTCCATCGAGTCCCTGTCTACATTTCCCCATTCCACCTCCCATAATCGGAAGACCCCCCATAGCTGCATCGGATAAGAATCAATCTCGTCGTTCTGTTGATCTACTTTCAAACACCACAACTTCGAAAGGGTCTAGCATTACCTCCAGGTCTCGTGTGCACTCAAAGCAATCGGATACTGGAAGTGAACGAACCGTTCCATCGGATCACTTATCCAGTGACGGACATACGCGGAACCGTAACCGCGCCGCTAGTCATTCGGGTAGTGACACAGATGCGTCCCGAGCTTATGATTCCAGCCCTCAAGTGTCCCGGATAAAGCAATCTCCTGGCGTTCCAAGATCATCCAGTATCAAACAGCCATCGTCATATTTCGGCACAGGGGCAAAGGTTCCCGCTGGTCACTCGCACCCGTGTCCCCTACCATCTCCACCTCTATCTCCACCTGGCTTTGCCAGCTCACCGACGATGCCCACCATATCTTCCGTTAGCAATGCAAGTGCACGGTCTCGCCAGTCCGGCGTGCCACAGCGTCCACGCGCAAATACTCTGTCGTCAGCGACCTTGTTGAGCAATCGCAGCACAGCTCTACAACCAGGCCCCTCTACTTCCACTACTTATCAAAAGGCGTTCGCTTCGGAGAACAAGGCGACGCCTGGGATCTCGCCTGAAACCTCTCCGGATGAACTTCGGGAGGCACTTGTCCTCCAACGTAAGAAGTACGCACAACTCCAGGAGTACATCATCACCATTACCAAACGGTATGAAGATGATAGAGTGGCGTTAACGAAGACGGTCGAGAAATTGGAACGTGATATTCGGAAGAAAACACAGGAAATCGAGGGCCTGAGGTGGTTGGTCATCCATCATGGTGCAGTTGAAGATATCGACGCCGCTGCGAGCCTTGCTAGGTCGTCGCTCACCCAGGATGAGGGTAACCGACCTGATACAGACCGTGAATCTTCCCCAGCGACCTCCAGGCGAGGCCGGGCGTTTGCTAGCCAAGCGTCAGCACCGACAACTGGAGTGCAAACAGGCCTTGGGGTCTATTCCAGTCATACTAGACAGTCTTCGTCGGCGATGGAAGTTTCCCCCTCCTTAGAAAACTTGTCGGCTGCATCCTCTCAAACCTCCCTCGCGACACACCCTGTGCCCGCGAAAACTCTTTCTGCGATACCTGAGCGGCCCTCTCTACCGGGCTCTCCTCAATATGACATATCCCGTGCCGAGCGGCAGCAGGCCAAAGAAGAGCGGCGTGCTACTAGGGCACTCCGACGCGTTTCGGGTTCCTCAGGGTCATCTTTTTCCTCGGGCGCAAACCTGTTAATGCACGCGTCGACCGATGGACCGAAAGAGAGTATGAAAGATGTCATCGAGAAGTTGCGCCCTTTCGGAAACAATTGAACATGCTATACCCTAAAGCGTCTCTAGTAGGTGTAGTTTGCCTTTGCTGTGTTTAGAGTTGTTCATCGACCTCCAGGTCTAGTCCATCTGCTTACTTTACTTTCATTTTACTGAGCGTCTGTTTCCTCGTTCTCGGCCAACATGAACAAGTTCATGGAGGCACTGCATCCTCGCATCGCATACTGTCGTACATCCATCATATTATGTGCGGGGCGGTCATTCACTGGAATTTGGATGCCGCATCGCAGTTTCTCCTCCCTCACTAGTCTTCGCATTACATAAGTCAACCTCAGTCCGCATTCGCATTCGACATTCTCTCTTGCCGTAGTTCATTCCCGTTGGCTGTATCGCTATTGCACGAACGTGACGCGTGCGCCACATAATCAGATCATATCTCTGTCTTCCCTGTGCTGCCCTGATCTTCCAGTACGTGCGAGACCAGTGCGCCCGTCATGAATGAAAGTTGTAGGGTATGTAGATCAGTGAATGCGGCATCAATAATGTGAACTCATGGTTTGCTGCTTACCCACGCACACGGTACTATCATGATCATCATCGCCTGATCAGTCCGCTTCGCGTTAGTACTGTAAATGCAGTTGTCGCGAGTGACAGTAGGAGGCTGTTGGGAGTATTATGTACATGCGTACAGCCTTGGTGATCCGGTTCTGCGGCCATTTGCCACCAGCGAGTTGAAACACATCCCGGGAATACGCTAGCCGTAGGAATACCGAGTCGACTTCGTCAGGGTAAGTGCTGGTGAATATTGGAACATCCTCCTGTTAAAGGTTTAATTAAAATGAGGCAGTCGTGAGCACAAGATCAGATCATTTGCCAAGTCGCTAGTCACTTATATCAAGCGCTTTCAATAGATCACAGCGTTGTCACCACGTTGAAGTCTGCCTGCTAGAGATGCCTCTGGTCGTTTCTCGCTGAGGAGCGGCTATCTCAGTTGGGTCACGGCCTCAACTTCCCATCAATCCTACAATTCCGGCGTCTGACCTAGGGCTCCAACATGCTATTAGAAGGGGCAGTGTAACATCCTGTGTATGTGATCAACCGCGCTTTGGGCGTTGCTATGTATGTATCAACGGTCAATTCTTGCATCGAGTTACATATACTAACGTCCATCCATTCAGTGGACTTAATATTGTATTATTTCTTCCCTTCGTTCCCAGCAAGTTGCTTGTCGCAGTCCCATTCATCATTCCACGGCTTCTGGGATCCACGGGCCGTAGGTCGCCGATCATGCTAACGAGTTTCATACGGAGGAACGGAAAGAAGAAGGGGCCAAAGCAACCGAGGGTCTGGCCGTCTTCACGCTCTAGACGCCCACCCACCTCTCCGGAGTCGTTCGAGTCGCCAGAGATATTGGATATCAACGAGAAGTCTATCTACGCCCCACCAGAGGAGACATACGGCCCCTTCGTGCAGCTGGATTTATCCACCGAACCTTGGTTTCCAGAGGAGCTACTTCATGCAAGACGCATTTCCAGAGCATCCACAGGTTTCCTTAGGAACTCAGGGGTTGCTCCAAGTCGGCCAGAGCAAGAAAGCGTACATGATTTGCCGTCGTCTAGTGGCTCTCCAAAGCCAGTAGTATATCTGGACGGGCCAGCGGAGGTTCGCTTTCCCCCCCTAATCGCGTCCAGAGTGATGGTCCGCTTACGGTCGAATCTACAGGGATCACCCGCCAAAAAGTCTGTTCCCGCACCGATCTTCATCCCCGACCCGAAACTCGACGGCTTGGAGATTCAGCATGAGAGGGCTAAAGCCAAAGACAAGCTCCCAGATCTACCCCAGAATGATGTAGCACTCATGGATCCATCATCGCCGGGATCAGAGAGCATATCTGCGGTTTCTGGCACCACTCTCGCCCGTGCTTTAATCGCGAATTCGTTCATCCTGTCATCTGTTGACCGAGTAAATTCGCTCCCCCGAAGCGCAATTTCACGACAGGATTCGGCGACTTTACCCCGTGAATTGCCTCCCCTCCCACTGAGTTCTGGCGTAGGGGACGTCTTGGAACAGAGGCGCTCGCGCATATCTTTCGGCATTATGGGGAGGAGGCCACCAAGCTCAGGATTGTATGAGAATGCCTCTCCAGACTATCCGTCAACGGACTCACACTATTTGACATCACCTGAATTTGTCTTGCATTCCGGTCAACCACGCCACATATCCCCAATTTCGGAGGTACCATCTGCACCCAATACGCCGATGTCACTTGGAGTTACTTTTGACCCCCAATGTCATGATGGCAAAAGTGCTTCCATCATTGGTAGAGAAATCGGGACAGGCGTCGACAGCGGAGGGACAGATGTCCCTCATACAGCATCAGACATACTATCGACACCACCCTCATCCAGCGTCTCAAAACCGTCATGGAGTGCCACCGAGTCCTCCCAAACAGACCCCTCGAGCCCAGCTGATCACAGTCTGGATGAATATTCGTTTATGCCTCCAGGTCCACAAACAGCTATGCTTTCTTCTTGTTCCGATTCGAGTGCCTCCTTTATCACACCTTCTCCCGTCAAGCGTAGCGACAGTCATTTGTGGCGGCGCCCCGTGAAGTCGGGTGCTGGTGGCGCTGGTTGGAAAGGTATGTTTCGGTCCTTCTTTTTACTTTTGAACCCGTCTGATGGTGAAATTACCAGGTGCTGACGCTCGCGCCAAGACTCCCTATCAGCGGAATAAAAAACAAATTAGGTTGTTACCAATTACCCAGAGCTTTGATCCATTTACACCCGCAATGATGGCCTCTTCCATCCCTCGTGCTAGTGTTTCGCATCTTCCCCTGGTTCCCTCATCCGCGGTCCCCGCTGGTCACCTTGAGATGCCACCGACCGCCCGAGAGGGGATAGATCAGGATTACAGCGAACTCCTTGATTACACTATCACTGTTAGCCCAGATCTCGGCAGTTCCTCTCACTACACTTCCACTAGTTCTTCTGCCGGTTATCAGACATTCCCAGAGACCCCTATGTTCTCACCGCCATTGTTTTCGCCAGACTATTTGCAGCCTCGAGCACTAACATTACGAACCCAACGTCCACCTCTGCCGAGGTCTGCCACTCTACCTTCTCCGCGTGAACATGCCGCATGGGGAGTGCTGGAGCCGTCTACGTCCATTGAAATGAATTCAGCACAATCACAGAACGAAGACGTTAGTTCCCCGCGTAGACCGCAGTCTATTTCTTCCCCAAACTACACTGTTTCCCTGCCTTTGTCAGACTCGCCTCATGGCTCGCCCCATTCTATTGGCAGTGTTCCAGCATCGCTTGCAGGAAAAGTCTCTTCTACTATCTCGGAGACAAATTCACGTCGTCCTTCGACGGCGCGCTCTGAGCGTGAGACTGATATGCCGATGCTGGAGCACAGTAAGCAAACGTCCGATTCAACCCCACACTCTGCCAGTTCCACTTCGTCGATACGATCCGATATCACATCAGCCCAATTGTCGACCCCTTTGACGTCCCCACCTTGCACAGCAACGTCCGCGGCTTCTGTTCCTCTTCCTGAATCAACAACCACTTCACCTCATCTTCCTTCAAATAATTTCTCATCATCCGCGCTGTCATCCACTTCTGCAAGTTCTCAATCTCTGTCCCAGACGGGATCTTCATCTACCTTGAGCCACCCCAAAGCTACACGTGCGACGACGGTCGCATCTCCGCTGGCTTTTGGGACATCATTCCTTCCCAATCTCATACCGACCCCATCTCCGCCACTTTCACCACGGGTGTCTCCACCAAGGGAACCATTACCTCCGGTCCCGCCACTTTCTCAGAGCCATGCACCGATTTCACGTCCCTCATCGATTCCTTCTATTTCAGCATCTTTCGTAGCCCCGCCTCCGTATCATTCTGTGGTGTCGGAAAGACAGGACAGTGCAAAAGTTCCCCTGAATGATGCCAACCATCCCATGCTGCGGACACAGTCCAATCCTGCCCAGGAACGTGATGACGAATCGCTTTTTCCGAATACTCTCTCGTTGCACCCTAGTGGTCGTATACGAGGGAGGCCGCGGCCACCACTTCCTATTGGTCCCCGGCGACCAAGTGGGCCAGCACAGCCCCTTGGATCCTTCGTTCCAGGTTTCAGGGAACGGTTTCCGTCTGAATCTGCGGTTGCCGGCAACGACAGTCTCGGGAATTCTCTCACCTGGCACAAACTATACGAGGCTGCAGCGAAACCCCTACCGAAGTTCCAGACACCTCGACCTAAATGGCGCGGGCTTACCATGGAAGCTGCCCAATGGACCCTTACATCTTCCCAATTACAGAACATCGTTTCGAGGGCTATCAAGCAATCTGCAGAGGGGTCTTCTTTTCGGCTTCTATGTCTAGAAACGTTAGACGGTGAAATCGCTGAAGAGGCACATCGTTTAGAAATGCTCCACACTGACGTCAAGTCTCGATACAAAGCGCTTGTGCGCAAGCGGTGGCAACTTCTGGGCGCTCTTGCTGGCCACCTCGAGGATGCAGCAACATGTGGCACGGCGAGTAGAACATTGGAGGAGTTGGCTGAGACAACCTTGGCGCATGATCAGCTTGCAGACGAGCTTCATTGCATCGCCGAGCAACTTGCCCAACTCAAGAGCTTGCGCGATGTTCACCATGCCAGTGCGCTTGCAATGGCCCTAAGGAAGGTCAACGCGGCTTTCTTGCATCAGATGGAGGAGAAACAGAAGCTACGTGAACAGATTGAAACTCTAGAAGCCGAGAGAGATGAGGGATGGAAGCAGGCTGAGGATGTTGCCATAGAGTACGATCGAATGATGGAGGCTTCCAGAGGGCCTTCCATGAAGGCGACGGACAGACGCTCTGCCCACGTCTCAGCTGTGCGCAAGTCCTCTGTTCGTCGGTCGAAGGCCGGCCTGCGCCTGAGCTCATCTAGGAGACGTTCTGCAAATAGTGCGGGCAGTCGAGGTAGTGTGTCTGTTCCCCAGTCTGCCTTTGAGGACATCCCTCCCGTTCCCCCCTTCCCGCTTCCTCAGCCGAGCACGACGACAACTACTTTGACATCAGGTTCGTAGTATTGTCAACGATGTAACCGACTGCCCACTTACAGCCTACTAGGCGCAGGTTTGATGTATCATTCTGGTACCTCTGCAGCGCGAGCTCTCGCCCATGCTCAACAAGAACTGTACGAGATCCTCGGACTGGACTTCCAAGATACCCCAAGCAGCGGTGTAGTTCCTTCGCGACCGAGATCAGCATCCAAGCCTTCTGACTTGATGCACGCTTCGGTCGGTCTTCGCCGGTTGTCCGATGGAGAAATGACGCACTCCTTACGGACCCGGCGTGCACACGAAAACAGAGCGATTCACAGTGTAATTCTTGACGATGTGAGTCTTACACCGCCATATTCTAGTCTAGCATGTACTCATTCTGCTCCCAGCAAAAAGCCATGCTGACTGCATTGGGCCTGATGTCCAATTAACCATGTACAATGCCCCACCATGAACTCGCAATATTTACTTACCACACTTTTCTAACACATTCATTAGCCATACCTTACTATGTAATCTATCAGCATTAGAATGCTGGGTAATTCAGATGCTGTCATGAATTGCAAGTCGGCACTATGGCGCTTACAGTAAAACCGAGCATAACAAATGCCATGCTCATTAGAAACAATTAGATGTACCATGTAGTAGTGTCTTCTGACACGGCGCAATACAACAACCGAGAACAGCCAGAGCAAGAAGCAAGTAGTTAGTAAACAATAATCATAAAAGGGAGATGGCTAGTGCCGGATTCGTTTCCGCCTGATAATGAACTCGTGTGTTGGACTCGTCTGGGGTTGGGACGTATCTTGTGTAGGCTGCACACCGTGATGACTGGAATGGTGGATTTCAGCTGCGGCACCTATTTCTTCTTCCTCGTCTTCCGTTCGCCGTCGCTTTCGTGCCGATCTGCCATTAGTAGGTGAGAGTGCTATCGGTGTCTGTGTAGGAAGTGTTCCAGGCGACTCGAATTCACGATTTTGGGGTAGCGGTCGACTCTTGGGCGTGACTTGTGTTGCGTCTTCTCCCTGCACACTCGGAAGCTCGACATCGCTGTCTGCCTCGGATTGGGGAACCGGAGAGGGCAAGGGGTGGACAGGCTGAGGTCTTGAGGGTGGTTGACTGGGCACTGGTAAGGCTTCCCTGGCTTCTTTGAGTTGTGGCTCAGGTTCACTCTCCTCCGAGTCAGTCACGCCAATGGCACCCCTGGCTTTCCGCCCTTTCCCGCCTGTTCGTAGGTCGCATCAGATGAAGAGGGCGGTACAGGATGACCCAGTCCCTACCTTTGCCCCTCGTCAATATCGAGCCAAGTTTCTTTTCGTAGGCTCTCTGAGGCTCCCATACTTTAGCCGTTGGCGGTACTTCTATCTTGGCCTGTGCGAAGCACTGATCCATGTGAGCCTTACTATTGAAAGTCTGAGTATATTAATGAGGTTTAGGAATATTCCACAATCTTACATGGTCAAAGCATCTCTGCTCTCGACGGCCTTCATTAGGGCAGACAGGACCCTAAAGAACAGAACAGAGTTGGCCTTTTGTTTCTTATTCTTATTCGCTTCGTATGTCGAAATACGCTTGATGATCCATGTTAATAGCAATGTGTGGATCTTGACGATATATTTACTATCAAGCCTACGAACGACAGCAAGCTGAGCGCCACGAATCATGAAACTCGAAGCTAGCTGCTTCGCTAGGTTGACAGAATGATCTTCGCTGTGTACGACCGAGTCCAGTAGGTGACCAAATGACTGGACCGCAATAGTAAGGTCACAGGAATGGTGTAACAACGAGAAATAAAATACCTCTTTAAGAGCTTGGGTAGCGACGTCAACCACGACCTCCCCGTTCTCATTGTACATGCCTTCCTCCCGAAGTACGTCAATAACCACCTTCGTGCAAAGGTCGAATATAGGTCCCAAACGACCGTAATGCGCCAGAAGCACAGCACCATGCTTGATGTTCACAGAACCTGCACGAATAGCCCGAAGGAACGTCGAGACTGTCGCCATGAATTGATACTCCTGCTCAAGTAATGCTTTCGAGGTAGGTTGGACTAGGTAATGTCAAATCAAGATCAAAGGATTCGTTGAAAGGCTTACTCTCTGTGGGTGTCTTCGATTTGGTCTTGCCTTTCGTAGGTTTCGTAGTAGATTCAGGTTCTTCATCCTCAGAACTGCCGTCCTTGTCGCTTTGATCTTGTGGGCGATCATCTTCGAGTAATTCTGTATATTGCTCGATCGTGGCTTGGATAAATCCTGCGCAGCGGTACTGCACCTCGTCGTCGAGATGAATGGCCAGTGTTTCCATAGGTAGATCTTGTCTGTCCGCCGCAGCGGCTTGTATAGGGGAGAATAAGATATATAAATTCATCAAATTTTGAAATGCCTATCCAAACGTCGTCAAAGTCATCAGTTGATCTGTATGGGCGGGAGACTTACAGCCCGTTTGACCCCCTCTGCAGTGTTGGATTGTGCCCCAACAGCATACTCCACAAGTTTTTCAAGCAAGGAATCTCGTTGATCACGCAGCGTCTCGCGGAGCTTGTTACTGTCAACCGCCGTGTCTTTGGCATCTGGTAAACTCCGCGCCTTCCATAATATGTGTAGCCCAAGGAGATGCAGACCCTGCTCAATCATCTGCAATCCATGACTCAACAATCAGTATCAAACTAAAAACATCCAAACTTACCCGTTCCTCTTCCCTATATCCCAAACGGCCACGTTCTACTAACGCACAGATGATGTCCCAAGCACTGCTCTGCTTGCCACCTTCATCTTCATCCATCCATGCTGATAGATCGCGTGAGCCACCCAAGACACACATTCGTGTGCAAATAGCGCTGAGAGCGATTACTTCGTCTTCACTGAACGACGCAACTTCAATCTCCTCGCGACCAGCGACTGCATCCCGCAGCTGTGATGCTAGCTCGTCCTCTAGCTCCAGAATTTTTGTACTATTCGTATTTGCAAGAGACGTCGCGCTTAACAGATGGCGAATGGCAGAGACGGCCCTTGTAAGAACAGTTTGAGAGGAATGCGAAAGAAATTGCTTGATGACATCATCCCAAAGAGCACCATAAGCCTGTCAGGTGCGACTGAGTCCAAAATCAAACGTGAAACTGCCAGTGACATACGTTCATCATCCGCATCTCGAGATATAGGTCAAGATCCATCAACGGAGGAATCGACAGAACGTCGGATATACGTTTCTCGTCAGTCTGATACTTGATAAAAAGTCGAGGGAGGCCTTTCATCAGTGCCCGAGTTATATCCGAGGCAACGGTCTCTTCCTCGCCCTGGCACATCACATAGGTCAGTGTATGTCTTTATCCGAACCTCAAAAAACCCAAACCTTCTTGCCGCTCGCTGCCACTGCCTTTGTACGTCGCAAAGATGCCACGAGGACTTCAAGTAAGATACTTTCTTCGACCTCTTCCAGTCGCCATGTGGCATCCACCCCACTCCTTGCGCTCTCAGCAAGCGAGTCGGTCCCGTCGATGTCCTCTTCACCTCCTGCTGAATGGTCGAGCAGCAACACTTCCAGAATATCCTCCCAGTCACTAATAGCCGTCACCTGGCCCCACAGAGCCTCCACAGCAAGTCCGGTTCGGCTCCTCGGATCTGCTCCAGTTACATGGGGTGGATGGACCCGCTGGGCACGGGCACCACCACCTTCTCCCGACAGTACGCTCTCCTCTTCAGCAGACTCGGACTTGCGGTCCAGTACCTTTCCCCACTTCACCAGTAAGATCGCAAGGGCCTTCACACCAGCCCTTTCCTTGCCTTTGGCCCCACCTTTATGCTTTCCCTTGTTTCCTGTGACCGTGTTCCGTTCTTCCGCGAGTTCTTCCCATACCCCTGCAACAAATCCTGCAACAGCACGCCTAACACGGACTTCTGCGTCGTAAACAAGTAAACACACCCGCTCTCGCTCTTCGTCCTCGAGGAGCCCGTGCCCATCGATAGCGCTTAGTACACCAATCACAGCCGTACGGATACCCAACTCAGAGTCACTCCCAGCCATCTCAAGTAGACGAGGCTTGAAGCGTTCGGTGAAGTGTGTGAGCGAACCAACGTAGTCCGACTGAGCGTAGACGGCAGTGAGAGTACGGACGGCTTCCAGACGAACAGGTGTGCTCGAGTCGGAAAGGACCCAGCCAACGTACCGGAGATACGATGTATCAAGAAAGTGAGCAGGGTAGTGAACGAACCAAGAACCCAATGATTTGACACACTCTGCGCGAATGTTGGGGTCAAGGTCACGGTAGCGATGGACAAAAACGCTATCTTGAAATTCAGTACTGAAGACTATACGACATTTGAAAATCGACATACCCGTCAACTATTTCTTTGAGGTACTCAGCAAGTGCCCCACGACGCTTGCGTACTTCTACAGCTTTACCATCCAAGTCCTTTTCACGGACTCCGCTTGCCTTGTTATTCGCCTTACGTTTTCGTTCACCTTCGCGTTGTCGGCCAAGGATTTCTGCTTCTTTCTCGACAGAAGCGGCAACCTGACAGAGAGCAGTCTCCACTTCGAGAGCTACAGTTGTTGCAGTATGTCGGAATGAACGAATTTGTGACGAAGACATGGCCACCACCCATGCTTGAAGAGTCGTAATAAGGTCAGAGGTGTAAAGGGAACCAAGCTCCGCCGCTGCCAGGACAATCCGCTCTATGAGTTCTGAGAGTGATGCACGAAAACGCTTGAAGGCGGGAAGTTTAGAAGTTAATGGATATATAGGGGAATTCTCCTACAAAGTATGATAAGGAAAATGTTACTGTGCATCCATTTGATTCATACCTGTTTGAGGCCTTCAGTGAAGGTATCTAGGACGTCAACTACGCCATCGTAGTCGACAACTTGATCAGCATCGACTGAATCATTACACCCGCATGCGCGCAGTATACAATTTATTATTTCTGCTTGGGCTGGTCCTGGGTTTCGAGACAATGAGTCAAGGAAATCTTCTGCTGTGGATTGAAGTGCAGCTGTGGGGTTAAGTATGGCGTCTACGATCACATAGCCATATTAGTGCACCGGGGCATGTGAGGATCACTGTCCCACGCACTAAATAGTGGGTTATCCGCCGATATCTTGAGCTCGGAGGCTAGTTTCGTGATGTTGAATTCGCCGTTCACAGCTTTTGGTTTGTGAGGTTTGAGCCGCGATTCCTTTGTGGCTCTTGTGGTCTTGATTCTGGCTGTTCGTGGCTTCTTCGGAGGGGGAGGGCCCTTCGTCTTCGCCTTCCCTTTGCGGGTGGTGGCAGCAGCCTTCTGTTTGTGCTTGAGCGCACCAACATCCGGCTCACCGTCGCTGTCATCCTCTACATCCGCATCTACGTCATCTTCATTTTTGTCTCGTTCAAAATCATCCAGCTCCGAGAGGTCGGTAAGCTCGTCATCGTGATTTGTTCTCTTCCGTTTATTAGGAGACTGGCTGCCTGCGAGCTGGGCGGTGAAGCGCAGTGCAGAGAGGAGAGATTCATACGCACTGGATACGAAATGTTTGGCCTGTTTCCTGTCGCGCTGGGAGCGCCTAGGTGCAGCAGCGTCCTGCGAGTCGGCCATGTCGAGGAGGGGGAACACAAGAACGCGTCGCTGTCGCGTTGTCACATTTTTCGACAAAAAATAAAGGCGCGCATCTTTGGTACAAATTACCATATATGGAAACGAAGATGATCGTTATCGGGTCAATGCAATTTTGTCGCTCAAGACGATGAAGTATTTCTCCACACGCGGAGGAGACGTAGAGCTTGATTTTGAAGAGGTAGAGCCGACACTCACGATTGTCATCTAATCAGCATTCATTCTTTCGCAGGTGGTCCTTGCTGGTCTTGCACCAGACGGAGGATTGTACATCCCGACCGAAATACCCCAGCTCCCAGACAATTGGGAAAATGAGTGGTCAGACCTCTCATACCAGGACCTTGCTGTCGCCGTTCTCTCCCTCTTCATCTCCCCCTCAGAGCTATCCCATGATGAAATCACGGAGCTCGTGTACAACACTTATCCATGCCCTCAGAAATTTAGAAATCCACTCATCACTCCACTAGTACCTCTGTCAGAGAAACTTCATATCCTCGAACTCTTCCATGGCCCAACTTATGCCTTCAAGGATCTCGCTCTCCAGCTCGTTGGAAATCTCTTCGAGTTCTTCCTCCGAAGACGCAACCAACGCAAGGCTCCTGGCGAGCGTGCGGAACAGCTCACAGTTCTCGGTGCAACAAGCGGAGACACGGGAAGCGCTGCGATCTATGGCCTTCGTAACAAGGCCAACATATCTATTTTCATCTTATTCCCCCGTGGCCGTGTGTCCGAAATTCAAGAGGCGCAGATGACCACAGTTATGGATGCAAATGTACACAATGTCAAGGTTGCAGGTACATTCGACGACTGCCAAGTGAGCACTCCCTACTTTACTTATCATACATCCGCTCACGACTAGCTTTGCAAATCCATTGACGATATAGGACATCGTTAAAACCCTTTTTTCAGACAAGGCATTCAATGAGAAACACACTCTCGCAGCTGTCAACTCCATCAACTGGGCTCGCATCCTTGTTCAAATCGTTTATTACTTCTCCGCTTACTTCCAACTCAGGAAGTACCTAGGGACGTCATTAACGCCAGACATTCAATTCGTTGTTCCAACTGGAAACTTTGGTGATGTCCTTGCAGGATACTACGCAAAACGTATGATGCTTCCCATGCGTAAGCTCGGCATTGCGACGAACGCAAACGACATCCTCACTAGATTCTGGAAAACGGGCACGTATGCGAAAGTCGATCCTGCATCTGGCTTAGAGGATGTCAGGGAGACACTCAGCCCTGCCATGGATATCACTGTGTCGAGCAATTTCGAACGACTGCTGTGGTACCTTGCTTATCAGGCCACGCCACATGATGGCCCTACTAGACGTGTGACGGCATGCAGGACAGTAGCTGGGTGGATGGCAGCAGTGAAGAAGGAGGGGAAGATGTCCGTCTCTGATGATGTGCTTCAAGTAGCAAGAGAGGACTTTATCGCTGACAAGGTTGACGATCAACAAGTCCGTGCTCTTCATTGTAGTTCCAACCCTATCACTCACTGCAGTTTTCTAGATCACGGAGACCATTTTCAAATATTACAAAGGCTCACCATCTTACATCCCTGATCCTCACACTGCCGTTGGCCTTCACGCCGCAGCCGCTTTTTCAAACAACGGTGAAAAGTAAATCGGTTGATATCCTCATTGGCTTGGTCTCTGACACCTTATTCTTTAGTCCGGAATCAACCATCCAGATTGTTCTTGCAACTGCGCACCCTGCCAAATTTTCTATGGCTGTGAACCGGGCGTTGGGAGGTGTAGAGGGGTTCGACTTCGATCGTGACGTTCTTCCAAACGAGTTCCGTAACTTCCTTGCGGGAGAACGGCGTGTGATAGATGTCGACCTTCCTGATCCAGCACTCGTCAAGGAGACCATCGAAAAAGTGGTAAGTGGAGAGATGCGTTAAGAATGCACAGAAAGAAAAAAGGGTATAGCAGTATGTGGCTGTTGTAGGATGTTGATCAAAGCTATCTCTGTGCACGCATCAACGTTAGGCGCCCATTTCTTGATAGGAAAAGCATGTGAATAATTTAGAGGATGTTACTTCGCTTTACATTTACTAGTAGGGTTCATTGACCGTGGATCCAAGAAAATAGGTTTGGTGGTGAAAATACGACTCGTAACAGTGGCCACAGCATCTTCACATACCTCCCCATCCGGCTTTGGGGTAGTCAATGTCGTCCGTGACGCAGTCATCCCAGACGTGGAGGCCGCGTGTGATTTGGAAGTCGTACGAGACTTGCCCACTTGTGCCTCATCTGAGTCGTCAAATTCCCTCCAAGAAAGGCCCGCGAATCTATCAGGGAGATCAAGGTGGGAAGCTAATGAACCCTTAGTTTGCATCCCCTTGCTTTCCGGGACAAACTCTACTTCCTCACTAGGCCGGGCGGGGCAGATAGGTTTGGTGAGCACAACACCTCGGTGACATGAACCATTCCCCGGCGACACCACTTCTCCAGGGACCCGCAAGGGAGCTGGAGCTTCAGAAGGAAAGACTGGTTCCACCTTGCGTCGAGGTGGAGCTGCATAATCAACGCCTGTCTCGGGTGCTTCCGATAGCTTGGGCCATCGGCTCTGAGCCACGAACGAGTTTCTATCTGGAAACATGGGCAAGGAGTCCAGCCGCTGCTGCACAGGACCGGCGAATTCTTGCCTCGATTTCTCTTGTTTTCTCGATAGTCTGGAAAATAAAGCAGTTCGCCTTGGATAGCGAATTGGGGTATAAAGCGAGCCTTGCACTAGTGGCGCAGGTGGAGGTAGAGAGTGGCCCACTTTCTCTGGTGTTACCAAACTCTGCAACCGCCCACTACGTCTGTTTCGCCCAAGTAATGGACTTCGTTCTGAGGAACTAGTTCGGATGCTCATCGGAACAACCCTCAAGCGTTCATTTTCCTCTTGGTTGGCTTCGTGAAATGCAGAGACTTGCGCCAATTTCCCCGGTGGTTCAAAATTAAGTTGGTATGTCCACGATTTCTCCATTTGCGTTGCTTTTGAGTATATATAGCTGAAGGATTTCCGAATGTCGGTAATAAGGTCCGTATAGGACATTCGATAGACCCCGCGATTTGGAGTGATGATATATGTCCAATCTAAGGGAAAGGTGACGACAGACGCTCACACACGGGACCTAACATACCTTTGAGTGCTAGAACAGTGGGATTAGGATCCAAAGTAAGTCCACGCGTTGACTTGGAAATGAGCTATTGATGGACGTCTCGATATAGTTTAACAGTAATGGTTGGACCTACGTATGATCCAGAGCTGCAGCCAGGTAAATCTTCTTGAACGACATTTACGCCCGCACTTCTTGTTAAGACAAGTGAAATGGCGGCATGTAACTTCCTCGTTATCTGTCTACGGAGTGTCGTGCGCTTATGTGTGAGGTTGATGAAAGTCTTGAAAAACAAACTTATGTCAAGCTGGTCCTCTCTCTTGTGACGCTCCTTCAAGATTGGTGGAGGGGGCTGCCATTCATCATTGATCATGGCAGCTTTTGGCACGGCTCGGATGGAGAACGCATAACAAGTGTAGTGAGGAAATGCGCGCAAAGGCAGAATCGTCGATGGGTGAGTTGGATCCACCGCGTGCCTTCGGTCAGCGATACGACCTGGCAGCGAAAATGCGGGAGTAGTACTGCGTTTCTGTTGGACAACGAGGCTCGTCAGCCCAAACATTCAGCGAAGAAACACAAGAACAGAACATTAAGTGACTTGGGAAACCCAATGGCAGCCTTGGGAAGCCTGGACAGGTCCAATGCTTGCTTCATAGATCACAGAGGGAGAGAGAACCCTAAATTTGTGTACCGCTACAAGCAAACAGAAGTGCAGCCATAATATCATCGTAAGGATCACAGAGTTTATGTAATAATAGGATGATGAGTGGCTGTGAACGAATGGCTTGGGTAAATAGCCCCTGTTCTTACCAAAGCGGGTGGGTAGCGGAACGTCGGATGAGCACAAGCACCCGGAATACAAATGCTGAAGGGTCTGCGTCAGTTACTTTTGTCACGCACGATTTCCTGGGGTGCCAGCTTCGAGAATGAAGGTGCCGTTGCTCCCCCTGGCTTGTGCAGTGCTGTTCTTGCGGCCAGTTTGGGCTTTTACGAGCTACCCGAATGACTTTGTCGACCCAAATTACATGCTATCGAAAAGCTATCCAGGAAATACAGGTGGTGCACAATTCTCCATCTTGAAATGGGCAGATTTCCTTGCAGCACAGGGTCCTTGGAGTGCGTCTCAATATCATATCCCTTCCCCCTCCTCTTAAAAGCCATGGGTCACCGACAGCGGTCATCGACAAACCAGTCGTCCCACCCTCTGGAGATCTACACGATTACATGAGCTGGTCTCCTTAGTACGTGTTGCGAGAGGAAAATTGTTACCTTGGCTTAAAGCTACTACAGTTCGTGGCCAAACTGTTCTGAGCTCGGAAACACGACAGAATTGCCACTACCACAGGGTGAGACCATACCCGACAACCAAGTCTATCGCTCACAGGCTTCCATTATAGTTTGGAGCGACTGTCCATATTACCTTCGCGATGGTCTGTTTAATCCAGATGTCCGTATGATCAACAACACCGGTCATTTCAACGCCATGGCAGACGCTGTATGGATGAACTCACTTGCCTGGGCTATGACTAAGATAAACCGATATGCCCAAAACGCAGCAACGTTTCTGAACGTATGGTTTGTCCAAAACAGTACTGCGATGAATCCCAATCTTATCTACAGCCAAATGCGACGAGGCCCGGGGAGAGGACAGTTGGGCGCTCACACGGGCGAACTGTGAGTGCTTTCCCAAGAAAACGTTGATAATACATGTTCAAGTTATTTCAGGGACTTGAAATGCATGGCAAAGATTGCGAATGCCATCCTGATATTGAGGAACGGGAAATCAATCTATTGGACCCAGGAGCTGGATCAGGGCATGATCAATTGGTGCCAAAGGTTTATCGAGTGGTTCACCACATATTGGATTGCCCTCGAAGAAGCTGTTGCGAAAAAGTTAGTATTGCCTTCTAATAATGACGGCAACTAAATTTGAGTGATGCAGCAACCACGGGTCATACTACTACTCACAACTCGCTTCTCATCAGCTAATTGCCAACGACATCGAAGGGGCCAGACAGACAATAAAGACCTACTTTAATACTATATATATGACCCAAGTCACGGCCACCGGCGAGCAGGTGTGTCACAATATCTCCACGCTCCGTCGCTGAAATTGACATCAATTTAAGCCATTAGAAGCTCCCAGAACGCGCCCGTACCATTATCGTGCATATAATATCATAGCGATGATGGTTTGTATCAAGAATCCTTCCTTCATAACAAGCTGACAATTGACAGACCAATGCTCGAATAGGCGAATATGTAGGTCTCGACTTCTGGGACTGGAAAGGGTTTCAAGGAGCAGGAATTAAAGAAGCATTAGATTTTGCCATTTCAGTTCCCCCAGGGAAAGAGAACGCTGACGAGTTATACCAGCCAATTGCGGGCGTAGCAGCAAAATACGGAGATCCCGATAGCAAATACGCGAATTTCCTGGCGAACGCGGATTCGCGTTATCCAGCTGCACCGTATTTCCTGTGGTGCCAGCCTTTCTCCGAGTCTGGCTTGCTTAGCGCACGTCCGGGGTGGTCTCCAAAACGGGACTCGGCAGCTAAGTTCGCAGCCAAAACCGCATACGCGGCACTTTCAGTTGTCGTGGTAGTGATAAGCTTGATGATTTGACGAAGATAACAGACCTTGCAACGTTTCATTGTAGCCTTGCCCTGTCAGATTCACGGACCGATAAATTGTATGGATACTTATGGAACGACTATCCTCCACTATTAGTCTGGCTTTCGGAGGCTAGATACTTATGCTTACTTGTAGAAGAGTGCCAATAACGAAGAGAAAGGCAGCCGAGGCGCCACGGGTGTCGGATACTTGGCGATGAGGCTTACCTTCCTATACATACCTGACTCTGGATTAATTGCTCGGAGGACGGGGCCGCTGTGCTGGTATAATCGAGAACTTAAAAACGCTCACTCTGAAGGAACGAGTTATTACCAAGGGAGTCAAAAGAGCTCGCTTAGTAGAAGTAGTCGAGGTGGCGGGAGATTAACTAACTTACGAGCTTCCTTGGATGGAGGTACTGGAGCACAATTAGTCCAACGAACTAGCATCGAGTCGCCGTCACAAGTCATCGCTATACATACACTCCAGCATCCGATACTCACACTTCAAGCTGAAAGCACCAACATACCCCCCTGCTCAAGGGAGACGCGACGATGCATAACGAGTACAAGACATCTAAAGAGGCGTTTGTATCCGGAACCACGGGCTCGTCGGTGTTACACATCAACATGATATGTTCAGTTGCATTGGCGAGTACACGAATCAGCCAATGTTGTGAGATCGCTATTGACGATCCGTAGTCCTCCATAGCACTTCACTCGACGCTTCACTCACGGCTGGCCATTTTTCGGACCATGCCATTCTTTATTGAATGGCTAGTGTTAGTCGTACCTCTCTTGCTTTCAATGACGATTTATGCCGATGCACCGGGCGCGCTCTCTATGCTCTTGTTAGTCCCCACAGCTGTCTTATTACTCCTGCCTCCCATTGAACGTGGAACACCTCTGCCAACACAACTTGACGAGTCTAAACCCGACGTTGTTGCATCCGAACATAATAGGTCCCTCCTCCGAGCGTCGATGACACCTCTTCCGGTTTTGTCAATCTATCGTGCACACATGATGCTCATGACAGTGTTATCAATTTTGGCTGTCGATTTTCAAGTTTTCCCCCGTGCTCTTGCTAAATGCGAGACTTATGGAGTGTCATTGGTATCATCGCCGTTGGAAACCTGCATACCCGCGTGCTGACTGTCCCGAACTAGATGGACCTCGGGGTCGGATCGTTCATCTTTTCACAAGGTGTCGTCTCTGCCATACCCTTGCTGAAGGATCCATCGCACTTGCAGAAACCTCTTTCTACTAAGTTGATGCGGACATTAAAGAAGGTTACACCTGTCGCAA
The DNA here is from genome assembly GCA_037178675.1 of Scleroderma bovista. Classification (NCBI taxonomy): domain Eukaryota; kingdom Fungi; phylum Basidiomycota; class Agaricomycetes; order Boletales; family Sclerodermataceae; genus Scleroderma; species Scleroderma bovista. The sequence goes on from JAYMGJ010000300.1 coordinate 42,960, forward strand.
TGCTAGGTTTGATACGGCTGCTGGCCGTCAAGGGCACAGGTTATCCGGTAAGCTTGCGACTTCACGCTGTATCTTGGTGAACCGAAAACTCATTTTCAACTCAGGAGCACGTTACAGAGTATGGAGTGCACTGGAACTTCTTTATGACACTTGCTCTCTTGCCCATTCTCGAGGTGTTTGCCCATCGCATGATCCTCCACATGCCTGTTGCACTACTAGGGCTTTGGATTGGTGTATGTGAGTATTATATTCGTTTATTTGGCATTTTCAGGACTTTACACATTTCTTCTTAGTGCAGCAATGCCTACTGTCGTTCGCTGGACTCCAGGATTTCCTACTCGATGCGCCCCGCAGCAATATCATCTCTGCAAATAAGGAGGGTCTGATCTCACTATTGGGTAGGATACCACAAATTGGAATGATATCGATATCGTTCAAACTGTGATCATAGGCTATCTCTCGATCCACCTTATAGGATTGTCTCTCGGCACAATAATCCTTCCGCCCATACCATCATTTTTTCGTAAGCGGCAAGCAATTCTGACGGATGGGAAGAAATACGGGGATACGAACTTGGATCTCACCGTACCAAGACAACCGGCAAAGACTACCTCGGAGCTCTGTGCATATACTCTCGTGTGGTGGGTCCTATTGGTCTTCATCAAGCTCAAACTGGCAGTGTCCAGGCGAATGGTTGGTCATCTTATTAGTCCAATGGGCAAAATTGAAAGTAGTTTCGATGCAGGTGAACTTGCCGTACATATTATGGATCTCGGCTGTCAATACATCTTGCATTCTCGGTTACTATCTCTTAGATATGTTCTTCTTTCCTAGACGTGTTTCCCGCCTGAAAGATACCTCTGATCCTACTGGCAAGCGACTCATGGGCGAGGAGGGCAGCCACACCCCCATCTTGCTGGAAGCAATAAATGCAAATAGCTTAGTTATATTCTTGGTCGTGAGTGTTTGCAAATTCGAAAATGCAATAGGTTTGTAGACTGATACCTCATCACTAGGCAAACATCGCCACTGGACTCATCAACTTCTCATTAAAGACAATGTACACTGCTGACGGAAAGGCGATTCTCATCTTGAGCGGGTATGGATTTGGCATTTGTGGGTTTGCTTGGCTTTTCCGAAATAGACGTCTGTTGTGGTAAGTAGGTGTTGTTTGATTCCAAACATATTTCTGCGAGCTCCTACTAGATTGCATCAAGAAATCCAACATGTATATTATTCAACAGAAGATCTCTCTCAGTACCTATGATGAATGCAGCTGATCACCGCGAATGATCTGAGAAAATATCTCCAAGGCAGCAGCTGGTTGGAACGCAGGCTGATGTTTTGTCAGCCCAATACTAAATGTCAGTAAAGGAAACTAAGTACTCACTACTGCGTGACCTGCGCCATAGACTCTCCTGATAGCGGGGACGTAATTTGGTTAACATCAATGCTATGGGAATACGGGCCCACGTGCGCAAAAGAGAAGTTGTCAAGATTCGCTACGGATGCCATAGGGACTCCGTTGAGTGTTATATTGGTAAGGGGAAGTTTGTTGAACACGTCCTTGCCATTCCAGTTCATTTGAAGGACGGAAGCATAAACCTACGATAAACCGAGGAGTGAAACGAAGCGTGCAAGCGACTAGAAAATCACTTACACCGACCCAGTTGCAACTAAATTTACAGGCAAATAAGAGAATCATTAAAGGGATGGCATGAGAAAAAGAATAGCTTTAAACCCCTTACATGATATCAGTATCACCAACCTAGTGAGAAGAAAACTGGTCAGGCAAATCATTTGCAATGACAGTGCTTGCCATACCCATATTAAGACCTTCAAGCCAGAGTTTGCCAGCTTGGATAGTCGTGGTAAAAAGGTCTTAGCTTCCTAGAAGCGAATGTCAGTATGACAGCAGTCTGATTACTGTCAGCATGCGCACATCGCCGGTTTGAATGACGAGTGCATATGGTTCGTAAGAACATGCACTAAAATTGGTCTCGGCACCAATTTACTTCACCACAGCCGGGGTATTAAGGTAATCAACGTAGTACTTTGGAGGAAAAAGTGCTGAGGAGTTCTGTCGAAGGTCATACGGGTCATAATTTTGGACAGCTGGAGTGAAGACATTGCCTCCCTGTCAAGTTGATGGGGTGAAGCCATACTATGCGATGGACGAACGTACACAGTAGGTATCAGCCTTGAGGCAAATTGAGTTGGAAGATGCAGAGTTCCCTGCAGCATAGCAGGCCGTCTGCTTGTCCACACATCCATCTTTTCCCCACAGTGCTTGTGATATATTCTTTAAAACAGCATCTGACGCCAGTTGTCCATATCCAGGTGCATTCTTCGTGAAATTGTAGTAGGCAATATTCTGAATTAGGGGGTCGATCCATCCACTGCGCGAGCATTGACAATTGAGCACCAATATCGATATAGCCCATAAAATAATTACCTGTTGATCAACAGCGCACTGACCACAATGGTCTCCGCCGCCTTGAGAGTACCTTGAGCTATTTTGGCATTCTGCTCGTTAAAGTAGGTGACAAAGGCGGGTCCATAGTGACCACCGTAGCTCTCCGTAGAGAGTATGAACCTGCCAATAACTGACTTGAGAGAGAGCCAATGTATATCAAAGGCGCAAGACTTACTCCCGGCTGGCATAATCATCAAATGCTTCGCTCTCAAACAAAACTTGGAACGCCCGCCAGACGAAGGGCGCTGCTGCTGCGGTGCTGTTGACAGTATCGGTACCATACGAGAAGCCGGATCCTATTGGCTGGTCGATATAGATCACTTTCATACGAAAAAAGGATCAAATTTTAAATGCTTCCTCGAATTGACATGAATCTGAACCCACTGTTGCTCACGTTGTTCCAGCTGTACAGGCATTCAGTTCGCTTACCACCTGGACCCAGATAGAACATCACCTGTAAGAATTGAGATATGTAGTCCTTCTGTCTGCGTTGACTTGGCATGGACCATTCCCTAGAGAGGAGCTATAGTCGCGTCATGGACAGAATGTATGTACACACCTTGGAAGAGACCAATCATGGAAGAACACCCCGGTCCCCCATTTAACCTAGGTGGAAATAATATGAGCTCGCGAACGTTATCTGATAATATCGTACCAGAGAGTAAAGGGCGCTGTCTCAGGTGAGTAGCGAGCCTCGAAGAACCAGAACCACTATCATATGCGAGGTGTGGAGGCGCCACGCCACTACAAAAGAACTCACCATGGACATGTTTTTCCCTACCTCTACATAGCCTGAATACTGGGTTCCCCCCGGTGTGGTCTCACATACACCAGAATTCTTGACATAACGGAGATCGGTGTCCTTGAACCTCTGGGAGGTGAATCTGACGGATGTTGACTCGTGGCCAAGGCTATTGGTGCCCATGGACACGGCCTTGATCACGGTCGTGCTCGCGATAGCTGCGACAGTGCTGGACAGGACCAGACGATGGAGATGCATTCTGGTGGGAAGGACTGTACCTTGCTGGTGGGTGGCGACAACACCGCACGGGCCGTTGCGACCGTGGAAAGCGAGTCATCATATGGTGGTTTTGGGCGGCACAAGTGATGAACCAGGAAATGGGAACCGCGGAAGCCAGGCTTCGAGGGTGAGTGAGGTGTTAGTGGTGGAAAACATCCGAATGGCCGTGTCACTTCAAAGACCGCCAACCTAAGGTAATACCCTCATGATGATCAGTAGCCTTGCAGCATAATCCTGAGGGTACCTACAGATTTTCCCACTCTTCAAGGCTAGAGCTTCCCTGTGCAACGTGTGGATGATGCCATCAGCCAAGGCTTCTGCCGCCGCAGATGGCTTTGAAGTGATAATGATATCACTCACCTAAACGAGCCAACCTGGGTCTTATTACTACTGCCTAGTATGTGTGTACCCCGAAACTTCGGCCATTCGTCACGTTAAATCCTTGTAAATATGACTGTCATCCTCGTACTCGTCCAGTTATATAATACTGTCCAAAGTCCCCAGTAACCAGTATTTTATATCAGTCGTAAGGATGAAATAGAAAATGGAGCATCTCTAAGTCGTGATCCTTCAAAATTTCCATTCCATCTTGTGCACCACTAGGACGACGGACCATCTCTCGATTCACGAGTCTGGGATAACGAGTTTTATGAACCTCGCCGGCCCAATCAAAGTCGATCAGCATGAAGTCCTTTGTTTTGTCTTGTGCATCGTGTCGCACGAAGAGGTTGACATCCCGTAGGTCGCCATGCACGTAGCCCTCATTGTGCAAATCATCAATTAGTGCGGTGACAGCTTCCTCCAGCGACTTTAGGTCCAAAGAGGGATAGATGTGAGGGATGAAATGCCTATACGAGCCAGTAGGCGAGTTAGGGTAAATGTCAAGAGCACCCATAACCACCATATACCATGCCCCGGGTAATTTCTCATAGGCAATAAGTTCGGGAGCATGTCCCTTGCGTGCGCAGAAACGGTGCACCTCGGGTGAGTACCTTCTGACGAACTTGATGCAGATTGGCACTCCGCAGTCCGTCTTCCCGAAGAAAACCAGGTTATTCCTGAAGTCCTGTTTCATACTGTACGTGAATGTCTGGCTATTGTTGTTTGAATCTGTATAGTATCGCCGATAGGGACAGGCCGGAGACCAGGTCGGGGATTCGAGACACAGAATTGGCTTTGAGTACATATCTTTGAGTTTCTCGAGTGCAATCTTGAGGGCACCGAAAGTGCGGGCCGCCATTTCTTGCATGTCGTTTGTTGGGTGGCAAAATAAGGGAATTATCGGCACGAGGGCATCATACTGGATTTTCGTAGTGAAAGCAGATCCAGCTATGCCCACACAGGCACCTAATCGGAATCAACAAAAAAATCTCAAATACATAATAAATCAACTAAAACTTACCGAACACAACAATGTGAAAACAGGGAAGGACTGAACGAAGTCCCGTGACATTATCTGTGCTATTGTCCAGCTGTTCGATAAATTGGTGGTAATGTATTAATCCCTGTGCGAACGGGTCGTTATTGTCGGTTCCCATCTCATTCGTACCCACTGCTATCGCTACTAAGAACTTCCCCGCCACCAGGTAACCATCCGTTATAAATTGGGTTGAACCAGCTGTTGCAGTGTAGGAGGAGAACAAACTCCTGAACGTCTCCATTCGTTCCTTCACTGAGAAATAGGAGCGGGACATCTGGCGTGATAGCTCATGAACAAAGCGACTATCTTCACCAGTTGGTTTGTAAGCCCGACAATCATCCACAAACTGGGAAAAAATGGGCTCCAGAAGGGTGACCGGAACAGGATCATGGGCTTCAAAAGGAAGATGGCAAAGGTAGACGTTGTTCTTCTGTGTTTCAGAGAATTTTGTTAGACTTGCACCAATTAACGGGGTCTCAGCACTATTCTTCCTGAGATATGTGGCTCGTTCTTCCATCAGTGACACCACTTGACCTTAGAATCGACATGAGACCACGTTCATCGGTCAGAAAGTGGCAGGAACAGAATACGCACGTGGAAGTGGCAGCCGGACAATAACATGTAGGTACCTCTTCTCGGGAACACGGGGAAAGATCTCGGTCAGTTTCTGCAGAGGGTCTAAGGGTTCCTTTCCAACAAGGTTCGGATCAAGGTTCGGATCATCGATCTGTTGCTGGAACTCGTCGTTTCCGGGAAGCGAAGCCCGATAGAGCCACAGCTGGATCACGGAGATGTGGTCAAATTCTGGACTTTTCTTGTTCTTGACGAAAACCTTCAGATCAAAGACTCTCTTGTTTTTGTCGATGGTGATGGAGAAAATTCGTCGGAGTGGGTCATCATATGAATGGACTAGACAATTGAGGGTAATAAGTTCAGGGAATATTACCCGCAATTCCGAAAGTACGACTAAAAGTAGCGAAAGAGGCCCATTAATATGGTGTCAACTTTGGTAAAGGCGGACACCGCACCAACAATAATATGAAGTTGCTGATGTAGTGGAGCCGAGAAGATTGCAGATAGTTGTATTGTAGGCTGTAAGGGATCTTTGGAGCCGAGGACGCCCTTGAGAATGTCGGGCTCGAGCTGGGCGTTGATAGGTAGGGAAATGTCATAGAGAGCCAAGTCGTCATCATCGATGTTGCAGACTTCGCTTGATTTCTCATTCTTGATCACTTTTATAAGAGTACTGGCGGTATCCGTGCTCGCGATCTCGACTTGGAAGATATGATGCGTTGCACCAACGACGGTGCAGTTGAGGGAGAGTGCATTGGACCATCCTATGGGCATGTGGATTCACTGGCAGACAGGCAGGAGACGGAGCGGGCTGCATCACAGGGACACGATATGATATGTGGTTCAAATATCAATTAGTAGGAATGGTTGAGGAGCACAACACGAAATATTTTCCCCTATTCAATTACAGTACACCCCTTATCGGGTACAGTTGTGTCAAAGCCGCGGCCTCAACAAGCACAGATTGCAGCATTACTACATACTAGGTGAGCTGAAAATGAGATGGAGGACACCCCTGGATTCTTCAAATTCAGCCAAGAAATCCGACGAGTAAACGATGCATGTGTCCCAGTGGTCGGATGCTTGCGTACATATACTAATCGGCGGCTGTTCACCAGAACTAGGTGGTTCCCTGAGATCAGAACAGGGAGATGTTGGTTATACAACTGCAGGGTTAGTGCTCGCAAGTTGATATGGGGTCGTTTAGGTGCGGCGTTGGACACGAACTTGTCACATTTGGTCTCTGCAGAAGGATGATCCGTATGTCCATCTAATACCTCGCAAATGGTGCGTTTACGGCTTGTGCTACTGGCGTTGGGCTGGCATCGACCTTTGGTGGGGCTTGCTGAACGGACGGTAGATGTTAGAGGGTGTCTTTATACTACCATCAATACCGTTTTCTAATTGGATGTAACATGGGATATCTCTCCGAGAAAGAAGATTTCGATTGATCAACCTGCGATGGAAAAGTTTGTAAGAGCGGCAGGAGGGGCAACAAAGCGTTTTGTTGGTCTTGGATAGCTTTCTGTTGGTTGAGCTTCTATGCATAAATTGTATGCGATTGAAATAGCTACCGGAGTAGGTTGGACTATCAAAGGTGTTACATCCTACTGAGCTGTCGTGGATGTTATTTACATAAAAAATGCACCCTATCACAGGATAAGAACGACCCCTGTCAACGACAGGCTACGATGTTCGATGCGGTAAAAATCCAACATTTGTTGATGAAGCAATAGAAGACCACAGTTGCCATACTGAAGAACTCGGCCGTCGGTACTTGCTGGTGCTGAACAAATTTCTGCCGGGCTCTAGATTCAACGGTTGCATTAAGAAAATCGATTGTGACCTAGCTCGGGTGAGCTGATAAGGATATAACAGTGTACTGTTCAATAGTCCCTCCCTAGATAATCATCGGTATGTCCGCTGCACCACTCTAGTACCTACGCTGAATGCAGCTGTTCGCCACGAATGATCTGAGAAAATATTTCCAATGCAGCAGCTGGCTGGAACGCAGGCTGATGTTCTGTCAGCCCAGTGAACCTCGATCAAAGAAACTAAACACCCACTACTTCGTGACCAGCGCCATAGACCCTCCTGACAGCACAAATATAATTCAGTTGAAGTTAATGCCGTGGTAGTAAGAGCCTACTTACGCAAAGGAAAATTTGTCAAGATTCGCTACGGATGCGATAGTGACTCCATCGAGGGTTATATTGGTAAGGGGAAGGTTATTGAACACGTCCCTGCCATACCAGTTCATTTGAAGGACGGATGCATAAACCTAGGATCGACCAAGGGATCAAAAGAGGCATGCAGGTAACTCGGAATTCACATACACCAACCCAATTGCAACTAGATGCAAGAGTTGTGTCAAGGAGATGGCATGTCAAATTATGAAAATCCCCTTACATGAGATCAGTGTCGCCAGCCTATCGTAGTCAGCCAATTTTATCCAGTTCCAGTTCCAGAGGACAAGTCGGTCAGATCATCGTTTGCAACGGTGTGCATTAATCATACCCATATTAAGATCTTCATACCGGTGTTTGCTAGGTTGGATAGCTCTGGTAAAAAGGTCCTGGCATCCTAGAAATAAGCAACACATCAGGATGATGGCAGTCTTGTCACTGTCAGTATATGTACATCACCCGTATTAATGACGCGGTAGTATGGTGCATCGGGGCATTGGCCATAGTTGGACTCCGCACCAATTTTCTTCATAACAGCTGGGGTGTGAAGATAGTCGACGTAGTATTCCGGAGGGAAAAGTGCTGAAGAATTCTGTTGAAGATCATATGCGTCATAGTTTCCCATGGCTGGAACAAAGACATATTTTCCCTATGGAATTTATTAGGGGAAGCCGTACCATGTACGGACACACGCACACAGTAATTGTCAGCCTTGAGGCAAATCGCATTCGAAGACAAAGAGTTCCCTGCAGCATAGCAAGCTTTCTGTTGGTCCACGCAGCCGCCGTTATTCCACAGAGCGTGTGAGATGTTCTTTAAAACAGCATCGGACAAGAGTTGTCCATATCCGGGCGCATTCTTCATGAAATTGTAGTAGGCAATGTTCTGAATTAGGGGGTCGATCCATCCACTGCGCAAGGATTGGCAATTAACCACCAGCATCGGTATAGCCCATAGAATAATTACTTGTTGATTAACAGTGCACTGACCACAATGGTCTCCGCCTTGAGAGTACCTTGAGCTATTTTGGCATTCTGCTCGTTAAAGTAGGTGACAAAGGCGGGTCCATAGTGACCACCGTAGCTCTCCGTAGAGAATATGAACCTTCCGATAACTGACTTGAGAGAGAGCCAATGTATATCAAAGGCGCAAGACTTACTCCCGGCTGGCATAATCATCAAATGCTTTGCTCTCGAACAGAACTTGGAACGCCTGCCAAACGAAAGGCGCTGCTGCTGCGGTGCTGTTGACAGTATCGGTACCATACGAGAAGCCGGTTCCTATTGGCTGGTCGATATAGATCACTTTCGTACGAAAAAGGATCAAATTTTAAATGCTTTCTCGAATTGACATGAATCTGAACCCACTATTGCTCACGTTGTTCCAGCTGTACAGGCGTTCAGTTCGCTTACCACCTGGACCCAGATAGAACATCACCTGTAAGGGTTGAGGTATGTAGTCTTTCCATCAGCGTTGACTTGGCATGGTCCATTCTCTAGAAAGGAGCTATAATTGCATCGTGGGACAGAATGTATGTACACACCTTGGAAGAGACCGATCATGGAAGAACACCCCGGTCCCCCATTTAACCTGGGTGGAAATAATATGAACTCGCGATAATTATCGGCTTGCTATTAATATCGTACCAGAGAGTGAAGGGCGCTGCCTCAGGTGAGTGGCGAGCCTCGAAGAACCAAAACCACTATTGCAGGTGAGGCGTAGTAGTGTCACGCCACCACAAAAAAGCTCACCATGGACATGTTTTTCCCTACCTCTACATAGCCTGAATACTGGTTTACTCCTGGTGTCGTCTCGCATATACCGGAGTTCTTGACATAACGGAGTTTGGTGTCCTTGAACTTCTGAGAGGTAAACCTGATGGATAGTGACTCGTGGCCAAGGTCATTGACAGTGCCAATGAACACGGCCTTGACCACGGCCGTGCTCACGATAGCTACGATGCTGGATAGGACCAGACGGTGGAGATGCATTCGGGTGGGAAAGACTGTGCCTTAGTACCAGTAATGCTGGTGAGCTTAGTAGCACCGCAAGGGCACATCAACGTTTCAACCGTGGAAAGCTCATCACATTATGACATGGTGGTTGCGATGGGTACACAAGACTTGATCTAATCCGACATAATTAGATTACAGACGGATCAGCCGCCTTCGCATAGTGACGGCCCGTAATGGCTCCAAGATTGGTTTCCTAATACATCAGCGCTGGGTCTTCCATCATTCATGTAAGTGGTCGGCAGGGTCGGCAATCATTGGCTTTGTCCAACCCATCTTGCTATAATTACCAAGGTGCAGACATCTTCGTGTGATTTGAGGTCATGGACCGTGCAAGTACTGTTAGTCATCGTAATCCTTTCGAGAGGCCGTCAATAAGTCTGCACAGCAATTTGCGCCATTTGCTTCCTGCATTTACCCTCCGCTGCATAGACATGGAATATTGATATTACTCTACTAAGTAAAATTCTGTGTCAGCTTGCTCACCTCCGTCCTCATTATTTATACAGGTAGTACGAACACTGGTATATCGGCTTTTCGCCCATACTTTACAAGGAGTGCAGCTGCTCCCCACGAATAATCTGGGAAAAAATCTCTAGCGCTGCTGCTGGCCGGAACGCGGGCTATATTGTTTCAGTCACGGCCTTGGTGAGTGAAGGAAGTACATACCACTTGGTGACCAGCACCATAGACCCTCCTGTGGAAGCGTAATTTGGTCGAGTTTAATGCAAATGATAACAATGGGGAAGGGCGCACGCATAGGAGAAATTGTCAACATTCACCACGGAGGCAATGGGTGTTCCGTTAAGAGTAATGTTGGAAAGGGGAGTACTGTTCAATTTGTCCTTGCCATACCATTTCATAGCGCGAGCGGCAGCATAGCCCTTTAGAGGAAAAACAACATATAGGCGAAGCACGGGGGAGACGCTAACGAATCACTCACACCAACCCAGTTACAGCTGAATTGAACGGAAATCGGTCAAGGAAATCTCGGGAAAGATAGTGCACGACATACATGATATCAGTATCACCGGCCTGGTAAAAAAAATTGAGGGGCTGTCTACTTATTGGAAAAGGAGTTATGATCCACATACCCACATCAAGATCTTCAGTTTAGAGTCTGCTAAAGCTGACAATTGTGGCAATAACGTACGGCCTTGCTGGAACACAAGACTTGGCATGGATGGTAATAACGAAAATAGAATTGAAGCTCACATCGCCTGTGTTCAACATAAGGTTGAATGCATCATCTGAACACTCTTGATATTGCGCTTCGGCACCAATTTTGTTCATGACATCCGTTCGATTCAGGTAGTCGCCGTAGTACTCTGGTGGGAAAAACGCCGAAGAGTTTTGCAGAAGATCGTATGCGTCCCTATCTCCTGTAGCGGGAGTGGCTACGAATTGATTCTGTGGAGGTATGGAGCCAGTCTTATATCTTGAAAGGATGTGACACTCACACAGTATTGATAGGCGTCCGAACAAACCGCATCCGAAGACGAAGAGTTACCAGCAGCATAGCAAGACTCCTCCTGATCCACGCAACCACCTTTACTCCACAGCGCTTGCGAAACGTTTGCCAAAGCTGCATTCGACACAAGTTGCCCATAGCCAGGGGCGTCCTTTGCAAAAGTATAGTACGCTTCGGACTGGATCAAGGGATCATACCATCCGCTAGATATGAGGTAAGCACCTGAAAGTGGATGGACGACGGCTTAGAGATTACTTGTTGATCAATAGCGCGCTGACAAAAAGCAGCTCGCCATTGGCAATAGCACCACTTCCGATCTTGGCATTCTGTTCATCGAAGTAGGAAACGAAAGCAGGACCATAGTGCCCTCCATAGCTCTCTGTAGCGAAAATGAATCTAACCATATTGCTAGTTGAAAAGACGGGTGATATATGAATTAAACCTACTCGCGACTGGAGTACGAGGAAAATGCCTGGCTCTCAAACAGTACTTGGAAGGCCGTCCAGACAAACGTAGCTGCAACCCAAGTGGTGTTTGCGGCATCTGTACCATAGGAAAAGCCGACGCCGATTGGTTGGTCGATATATATCACTTGAACAAGTAGATTCTAGCGCATACGCTTCACGTCAGTCGCACGTCACGTACTGTTGCTCACGTTGTTCCAGCTGGGAAAAGGGATAGGTATTAGATGCCATGGCTCTCAAAGGAGCAACTTCGCGAATTACCTATATGAGTTAAGATATGTTTTCCCAGCAGGATTGACGTGACAAGGTCCATTTTCTGTAAAAGTCTGATCCCGCTAGTCTTGGAAGATTGAAGTATCACGCCATTTACCTTGGAAAAGCCCAATCATGGAAGAACAGCCAGGTCCACCGTTGAGCCTGATCTATCATGGAGAGATATTCACGAGCCAGTGGGACAGAGGCTTACCAGAGAGTAAAGGGAGCTGTTTCTGGGGAATTCCGCGCCTCGAAAAACCAGAACCACTGACTTGCATGTAAGGACTGGGAAGGATAACGCTGTACAGAAGCAAACCATAGACATATTTTTTCCGACTGTGATATATCCTGAGTACTGAGTGACCCCGGGCGTGGTCTCGCAGATTCCAGAATTCATCACGTAGCGCAAATTGGTATCCTCAAACCTCGTGGACTTGAAGTGGACGGACACGCCCTGAACACTGGCACCAGCCCCAATGGAGGCAGCATTAGTCAAGACCACCCCTACAACTAGCGTGACGGTGGACCGAATCAAGGAAGTGAGACGCATAAGTTCCAAGCGATATGGGGAGGGGGAACTGGGTGAATTCAACTTGTGGACTTGTGTTCCATGTTACATAACTACGGACGAACCTCGCTTCGGGTGTTCACCAAGATAGCGTCGATGATATTGCCCATCATAAACCACTGGGAAACTAATGCCAGGCAACAACCTGCGGCCCGGAGGTTTGCAATGGTCAGGCTCAGTCTAATACGTGGGTCCTAGTAGTCAATCCCCTACGCACTTGCCTAAGCTTAGGTACAATTGAATACTAAGAGTCCACTGAGAATGGATGGGCATCCTTCTAGATTGGAACTTCTATAAATAATACTATTACGGAATAATAATATGCTGTGAATGCCACTGGAGCCACTGAGCGTTCATGCGGAACTTTGCCCAGCTCGAGTGTTGCAGGGGTCCACTTAGGGTCTGGCTTTGGGAGACTACAAATCCACAAGACCATGGTACACATAGGCCTTGTCCCTGCGCAGGGACCGCGTGTGGTGTCCTCAACTCAGTTGCAATGTATCCACATGTGGGCCGCTGTCCGCGAGGTAGAGGGTGAGGTGTAAACGTTTAAACGGCCATGCTCATGGGTAAATTCAAGCCTGTCTTATCCTCACTCTTGTCATCAGGCTCAATAGCTCCAACCAACCATTATATATACTCCGTCTGATTAGTATCGCTAACGAGCCATCAGCCACACAGTAAGCCAACCAACCACGTACCCACCCCACTAATCATTGGAAACCCCCATCGTTCACATATAAAACTTGACCTTGATAAAAACAAACATGCCAATAAAAACCACCAAACCAGAAATGATGAGTTCCCCGAAATCTCCCCAGAATGTATTGACGTTGAAGGTAGCGCGCAAAGGAGGCCACACCGACACGGTGACCCTGCGCACCTTGCCCAATGACGCTGATTCAACCCCATGGACAATGAAGAGGGTCTGCCGCGACTCGTCGTGGACATAACTATCCTCTGGTTCCAACCCCTTGACTTTCAGCTTACGTCCGTGGGTTAGCAGCGAAGGTACAAATATTTCGGTTTCTCTAGCAGTGCGAGTTCCTTGCCTCGTGGTATCCGACGCCTTCCATTCGAAAGTGAATTGTCCAGTGTTCATTTCGTACTCAAATCGTATAGGCATACCAGCGGTCTTCGTTGGATATGGCCTCACGATTGCACTGAGGATCCGGGCCCCGTTGTCCAATGTGAATGAGGTCTGATGGAAGTCAAGCAACGAAGGAGGCAAGGCCCGCCGACGACTGAACCAGGAAAAGTTTTCCCCGTTCCAGTCATCACCTTGTACATCATTGTTATCAGGGTTGTAGTTCCACAAGCTGCAAGAATTTATGAGGCAATACTCAAGCGGAAGGAATGATTGACCCACGCGAAATTAGCCAAGGAACGTTCTAAGCCCACCATCATAGCATCCATCATTCGGTATTGCCACCGCCAATCTTCAATTTCGAATGCCTCCTTTGCGCTAGGCGCGTTCGCGGATGATTAGGACATGGAATTTTTCACACTGATGACTTACTTCATGTCTATGGGTATTCCACATTCTCCAATGAGAACCGGGACGTCCCCGAGGACCGCGTGAGCAGAATCGACAATGTTCCGTATCTGTTGGGAGTAATTGTCCCGGACACCTTGTTGGCCCCAATAAAATGCTTGAAGCGGAAAAATTCCCTGGAACCGCTGTCACATGGAAGGAAGTCAGACAAAATATGATGATGTCCTACCCTAGACAGCCCCTGCACATTCACCGTGAAATCGACGAATTTCTTGGAAAAGAGGGTGTACAGGTCGTACCTGCATCACACGTAAGATATCGCAACGATGTAAAGACTTGTATCCCACCAATGAGGAGCAAAAATCATATTTGGAATCTGGTTTTCCTTGGTCCATGATGGAGGGCAAAACTATGCAGGCGGGTCAGTCACCGTGTTCGACGACAAGCCGAAATATTACTTCATTGGGGATTGGTTCGACAAAAAGCATCGTTTCCTTGGAGGCTACACTAAGAATGCGTTCCGACCAGCGCCTCAGGAATGGATAGTAAAAATCCGTGTACCAATCAACCTGCGTTTCTAGTTCTGCGGCTGGTGGGGTATAAGAGAACCAAAGAACACACCTTGCGACCTGTCGCCGGATCTTTCACAAAGTAGTTCTCCCGCAACACAACGCCTTCGTTTTTGACCTTGTCCCAACCCCACACGCTATGCATTTCCCAAACGCATCTACCCTCGGTGGGACCATCGATCCTCCAGGCATTGCGGCTGGCAGAGTTGAGCACGCTGTTGGAAGTGAGGCGCGTAGGCATAGGGAATGATCTCGTCCAATGCGACACCAGGGTGGGGTATCCAGCACCAAGCATGAAAGACTGGAAAGCGGAGGCTGTGGCAAGGTTACTCCTCCGCACAAAAGAGGCTTGAGAACACACTTACGAACGTAAGAAAGGTGTAAATCTGTGTTGTAATCGAACTGGTAAAGGGAAGGAAGGTCTATGTAGCCTCTGTGAGGTTCATTCATTATCTACATAATGGTAAATGTCCGTTCGGGGGAGCTAATGAGGTACTAACCTCGAAGCCTAGTACCCCTTCTACACCACCGAGGGTTTGAACGACCACGGCATACATGTCGAGAAAAGCATCCTGGAGGAATTGCTGAACAGATTTCGACGTGCCATCCGGCGCCGTGATCTTCAATTTCGGAGCAAACACATCGCCGCCCCAAAAGCATGTTCTACAAAAAAAACACACTTTGAGCCCCCTGTACAAGTGTGTGTGGTAGAGCTCCACCTACGCCATGGTAGCAGCGGCCAGCTTCTGGTAGCCGCATGGCCAGATTCCGCGCTCAGCCTCGACATGGCCGCCACCCTTGACTCCGAGGAGCCACGCCGCGCCTGATTCTTCCAGCGCATGCAAGTCGAATCCTATAGCTTCCAGCGTCCAAGCCGGTGCGCCAGATCCTCCCGAATACCTCGACCAGACATCTTGGTGGATATCTATGATTGCCACCAGTCCGTACTGCGGAAGGAGGGACAGAAGTTTCCTGACATATGACAGGTATTCCATGTCATACACGCCCCTGCATGGAACTATACGTTAGACTGCTATCACGTCGTGTTTGAGGGGGCACATACGCTCCTGCGTGCTCGACGGCCTCCCATGTCATCACGAACCGTACTGAGGAGAACGATCAGTCATCTAATAGTGCCACACCGATATGCCTAGTTTACTTAGAGACAGTCCCCACCTCCTCAACCTCGCAAAGTGTTGGGGGGCTTCTTCTAGAGGGAACGGCCGACCGACGAAGGTGACGGTATGATGGTCGTGGGGAAACGATTCATGTTTGTGATCGACTGGTCTATGTGCGATTGTCATAAGAAAGAAAGGCCCGTCGAGCGGGCAGGAAAGTCGACTGACACTTTGCTGTTTCCCGCTACATTCACGCCTCGCAAGCTGCAGACACGTCCATACGCGTCGACAAAGTGCCGGCCTTGTATGCGCAGCTGTCCGCCAGTACCTGCGGGCGACCAGTCATGCGCATAGGTCGAGCCTGAGCCGGGGGCATAGTCTTCCAAGCAAGATGGATGCACAGGTATCTAGATAGGTGATGGTAACGGTGGATGTCCGACACAGCGAAACATGATGCGCACCGAGATTTGTGGGGTATCCTCCTCTGCAGAGGTGTTCTCTAGCAGTTCAAACGACTCCTCTGAAGTTGTGCGGTCCATGGATTTGTGCTGCGCGGTGATACGGATTTGGTCAAGCCGCAAGCGGTGTTCCCAAGTCATGCTTCCTCAGCTTCGTCGTTCGTTGGCCACCTGCAGCAGTCGCCAAATCACACTTGCCCATCTCAACGCCAGCTTTCCGTTCCTCTGGCTTCGCGATGCATGCCAATGTTCGAAGTGTGTGCACCCCTCGACACTCCAGAAGTTGCACCAATTCTCTGATATCTCCGCTGACATCTCTCCTGCGCCCCATGGCCTCAACTTTAAGGACGATGGGGTCCACATTAAGTGGACCGATGGACACGAGACTTTCCATTCGTTCTCCTTCCTCGAACGGTACTCTACCCCGTCCAAGCTCTCCTCTTTCCACCGAGATACACAAACCCAGCCGTGGAATCAATCGACCATCACATCATCTCCCGACCTGTTCGTACGATACGGCGAGCTGTTAAAGCCATCGCGCCTCCTTGCCGCGATCGACCAGCTCACGCGGTTCGGACTACTCTTCGTCACCGGCGTCCCATCAGATCGCACCGACAATGCGACTTGCGAAGCTCGCAAACTAGCAACGCTCTTCGCGGAGCTCCGGTCCACCTTCTACGGGGACCTCTGGGACGTCAAGAATGTCACGAATAGTCGCAATATCGCATACACGAACCTCGATCTCGGATTGCACGCGGACCTCCTGTGAGCACTATTCACTGCCTTGACCAAGTGATCGGACTTACAAGAGTGTACCGGGATAATATCCCAGCTATTTCGAACACCCTCCACGATACCAGATCCTCCACTGTCTCAAGAACCGCGTCATCGGAGGGACGTCCATCTTTGCAGATGGATATCACGCCGCATTCACCCTCCGTGGGACCCATCCGGAAGACTTTGACATCCTAAGTACCTCTCCCGTTCCGTTCCATTACATCAATGATGGGCATCATTTGCATCACGAGCATCCGACCATTGAGCTCGAATCACTTGCTACATCATCTTCTGGAGAACGCTCGGTGAAATACATCAACTATTCACCGCCGTTCCAAGCACCACTTATCCCGAATGCTACACTCCCTATGTTACATTCTGCGTTGAAGCGCTTTTCCACGCTTATCAATGATCGGACCAACCATGTAGAATATACCTTACGAGAAGGAGATGCTGCCTTGTTTGATAACCGAAGGGTCCTGCATGGGCGCACTGCGTTTACAGACGCTGGGCAGGGCATCGCTGGCGAGCCTAGTCGCTGGCTGAAAGGGTGTTATATCGAGGCGGATGCTGTTCTTGACCGAGGACGAGTCCTTCGTGCAAATATAGAGAAATGAAAGCCCGGTTACATTTAGCATTTAAGTAGTCCGATACCTGTGTTGATACAGAAGAGTGATTTAGTGTGATGTACATAGCGTTATGCTTGTGCGTGCACACTCCACGGTGTTGATCATAACTTGGCCTTGTCGGTTCTTTTGACATATGCTGTACCATTACTCAATGCAACCTGAAACAGTTGACGGAATGTGTCACTGATGCAAGTCTAAAAGGCGTGTGCCCCGCTCACCTTGCCTGTTGTGACGTCTTTCGTAATGAACGCGATTTCCACGGTGCCATCTGGACCGGGCCCGATCTCCCATGCCTGTGTCTCGAGTTCGTCCCCGGGAATGACTGGGGATGTGAATCTGACACCAATCATCTTGAGAGCAAGCCTATCACCATCTGCAACGGCCCGGATAAGCCCTCTCGCAGCAAATCCGTACGACGACAGCCCATGAAGGATGACGTCACTGAACCCAAGGGCCTTGGCAACCTTGGGATCTATGACGGACGAAGGGTAATAGGGAGTGGTCAGAACGTTCAATCAAGGACTGATATCACACGCACCTATGTGGAGAGGATTGTAATCACCGCTGAGG
Source organism: Scleroderma bovista (assembly GCA_037178675.1). Classification (NCBI taxonomy): domain Eukaryota; kingdom Fungi; phylum Basidiomycota; class Agaricomycetes; order Boletales; family Sclerodermataceae; genus Scleroderma; species Scleroderma bovista. The sequence goes on from JAYMGJ010000300.1 coordinate 61,022, forward strand.
CGGTATATGAGAGCTTGCTCGGGAGTTGTCTTTTCTCGAATGACCCAATCTGGCTTGCGGTCGGTGGGAATAGGTTTTGCCTGGGGAGAACCGGCAATGACCTTGGAGAACTTTTCTCCATTAGCTTTGGAACCGAGGTAGAAACCAGAGCTCTGATAAATGATGTAAGACACGGTGGAAATGCAACATGTGTCGAACTCACGTAGAGTCTGGCATAGGCGGTACCCGTGGGGTCCAGCAATTGCGATTCGTTTTCCACGATGATTCCGGATTCTACGATACACTTTAGGATGAAAATGACGGGGTGATCTGGGCACCCACTATTCTCATGAACGCCGACCACGCTGGTGGACAACTTCCAGCCCGGGCCGCTCTCTGGCGGCAAATCCTTGAGCACCTCGATGCTCTGAGTAGCGTGTACCTAACAACCGCATGGTTTGTGTATGAGTGCAGAAGACACAATGTCAAGTACGCACTACTCTCTTGGAATCTAGCTTGGGGAGACCTGGAATGAGTTGGCGGGCGGTAGCTTTGGAAGCAAACAGCGACACGTCTGTGTCTTCGCCTGATGCGGTTTAGTATCCCTTCCAGGGCGGTTGGGAGGTGATGAGCATACCCTTGAGTGCAAGGACGACAGGATACGTTGGCAATGGACCCCATGACTTGTCTGTGACGTGTCACGAAGGATCTGATGAGAAGCAGCGGCGAAATGCCCACCGAGTTCTGCAGCGGACCGTCAGACGTGCCGGGAGAACAGAATGGGTACACACCATATACGAGAGATAGTTCATTGCGGGTGGCACCGACGCCCAGTGCATATGTGATGATGTCCTTGCGGGTCCATGAGACCTGTGTCGCTCGAAATCAGTGTGAGGGGAATGCGAAGGTGCTGCGAGGGCCTTACAGGCTTGGGTGGGTGCTGGAAGCCAACGGCTCTACCGAGGTCGTACGCCATGTTCGTGGCGAGGAGAGACGTTCTCACGATTCCTTCGAGGCCGAGTCGCCGGGACATCAGATCTGTACGTAAACCCTGACCGAACTCAAGAGACGCCTATGCTCGTCCTCGCATCCTCCCCCCTCGTCCCCCATGTCGTCCTATGCCCCCGACGAGACTGCCCACGAGCTCTTGTCCGAGGCTGCATGGCTGCAGGGCGCCATCGTCACCTCCGCCATGTACGGCGTCGCACTCACCCTCGCAGCCATGTGCTTCCGCTCCCTCTGGATCCGCATACGCAGTCGCGGTCCAACTTTCAGGAAAGATATCTTTTTCTTTTGCTACGTCTTTGCCGTCATCTCCTGTGCTACAATCTACAACGTCGCCAATGCTCAAATAACACAACTCGGATTCATCAACCGCCGCAACTATCCAGGCGGTATGTACCCCGTCCATCCCCACCCATCCCCATTTTACACTCACCATTCGTAGGCCCATCTGCATTTGAAGAAAGCAATTCCTCGATACCAATCAACGTCACGTTCATTCTCATGGACTGGTTCGCCGACCTCCTCATGGTACGTCTCCCTCTTGCCAACCTCCACTCCCCACCCACTGCTTCCTCTAGATCTGGCGCTGCATAGTCGTATACCGCGATACGAGGTTCCGCATCTTCATCACTATTTTCGGGATTGTCATCTTCCTCGGATGTTTCGGTACGCCATACCATCCTCAGTTAGCCTGTACTGTCTCATCCCCTTCCCTTCAGTCACCGCTTCCCTGTGGGTCATCACTGTGTCCTTGCCAGCTCAGGCAGGCAACAATTGGATGTCGTATAGTCTCCTCTTTCCCTACCTCAGCGTATCCCTCGCCAGCACCATCTTCATCAGCTGTCTCACCGTCCTCCGATTCTTGTACCACCGTCACCATATATCTCGTGTCCTTGGCCCCAACCACGGAACAATTTATGCTTCGTTTGCAGCCATGATTATCGAGTCTGCTTCTATCTACTCCATTTGCTCCTTGCTCTACATCATCCCCTTTGCTATCGGCAATCCCCTTGCAAATGCGTTCTTGCAGATGCTTGGTATGGCTCAGGTGAGGGACTGCTTCGCTTCCTTTAGAAAAAGCTAGTCACTCATTCCCGCTCTCGGAACAAAGGGCATCGCACCGCTCCTCATCATCTATCGCGTCGCTGAAGGGAAAGCATGGTCGGGATCCAATACCGATCAGACCTTAACTTCCACCTCATTCCGCATGCATCGAACATCGACCAACCCAACGACGCAAAATAATTCCCATGCCCGCTCAAACCCGCTCAATATCCAGGTTACGTTCGATGTCCAAAAGAGCACAGACGATTCGGTCGTCAAGTCCACAGAGGATAAGGAAAGGGACTGCCGCGATTGTCATGCCGTATGATCTACCCTTGCAAGTTGCAAATGAGAGGCACTAGTGGTGCAATGGAGTGCTACATGCCCTTATCGCATTGTGTCGCGACCTGACCTCTCGAAGAGAGCATTCATTATCCTCATGCCACTCCATCTTCGGAACGAGTATCGTAATTTATACTTGGTGTACGTGTTCATATCCCTACTTAGCTGATACCCCCGTGCAATCGCCCCACTCATGAGCGAGGGGGGCAGACAAGAGATAAAAAGCTTTCGTCGGCGCAGTCTTTTCATTTTGTACGGCTAACGTTGCTCTCGTATAGATACCTTAATATTCGTTCTGTATCCATCGATCGAGTCCTTATCCTGCGGCAATATCACCTTCGATGCCCGTACGCCCATATGGAAAGCTCTTAGTAGCTCTACTACTCCCACGGGACGTCTGCCCCCGCATAACACCCGCGCGCATCAGATTCGGCCATTCGTACGACGGTCGAGACCATATCGGATGCTAGCTTGGTGGCTTGCAGACTAATCGGATGTTAGATGGTTCCGTGCCGCAGCGGGAAATGCCTTCCTGTCGGTCCCTCTTCTCCACATAGGATAAAAACAGGTGTTATACAACCAATCTCTAGGACGAAACACAAAGTCTACACAGCTAGGAGAACATAACGTTATCAATGATCTTATGCGCACCCCACCCAACCATGCCAATCAGCGACCTCATCAAACGCTGGGGTACAGGCCAGCATCCCGTCTAGCCTTGGTCATCGCTTTGGACAGCCATGTGAACACAACAAAGTTTCAATCACAATGAACAGATCTTACCAGCAATAATCGCGCTGCCAACGCCACTGCCATCTTCAGCATGATGAGTGACAATGTTCCTATAACGAAAACAGATAAGCATTTTGGGAGAGATACCAGCAATGTACCGCTTACCGTCCCTTGTCTCCGAAGATGTCCACGAGACCTTCATGGATGCGATCCGCAAATCCGGGATATTTCTGTTCGGACATGCGACATAAGAAAAAGAAGGAACGCCACCTCCAAAGGTTAAACATACGTTGTACAAAGAACCATCGGCTCCGACGGAACAGCCCTCGTCCAGATAGCCCATCTTGCTGACAATAGCAGCAATACCACACGAGCTCAAACGAGCTGCCCGACGACTGATGAGCTTGGCAAGCGCACGGAAGAACTGACGTTCAGCAAGCGTCGTCTCCAGCGCAAAGAAATGCGTGAAGATTCCAATAATCATAAGCAACTCATCCGTTGGGTCACTAGAGGTAATCGTCGGACGTGAGGAGCATGACGAGAGAATTATAAATGATGAGATCAATACCTCTCCATCAAAGACAAAAACGCCGTGTCAAAGCAGTAGGGTTTCTCAAGCTTGTATGTGTTTTGGCCAAGGAACAGAACACCCTCGTCAATCAGTTCGCAGATAACTAACCGGCATATTTCTCCAAGATATCGGCCGGAAATGAGTTTCTGAACACGATCACTCAATTACCACGTATGTTTAGTGCCAGAAGACGTACCTCGAATGCTTGCTCACCAGGCTTGTTCGAACTGTCGTCAACGATGGCGTCATACTTAGTACGAGGCAAATGTTCGTGCTCGAAGGAGTCAAATGCGCCCTTTTAGAACGTTCCTCAGACCCTAACCATAATCGAAATGTCCAAAAAAGGACATACCCACTCGCAGTTAATGCCCATTTCGGTATTCATGTCAACACCACGGTCTGCAATTTTCGGAATGTTCTTGACCCGCTCCATGTACGCGGCATTGCAGCCGGTCCCAAAGATGACGGCGACCTTGGTTTTTGGATTCACATAGTGCGACGCGATGAGCGTCCCAGTCGTGTCGTTGATCAAAGCCGTCAGCTGAACGCGAAGTTGCTACAGTGCCAGAGGTAAAACGTGACTGCAACCCCAGAAAGTAGGAAATGGACAGACGTATTTTTCGAGCGATTTCCTAAGCATCTCGGCGACGTCCCGTCCTTCCGTGTTCGGGGCTCCGAAGCCTTTGGTCCATCTTATAAGCTCTCCGTGGTCGATCCGGTCTTGCCTGAGGAATTCAGATAAGATAACAAATATTTCAAATTCACAAATACTGACGAGCAAGGATACGAGAACTAGGAATCGACGCCACGTCCATCAGTGCACTTGGTAAAGAAGAGTGTAACATACCGTAAATCCAAGAGGAAGGGACTGGCCGGGCTTCAGCTCACCGGGACCATCGCCAGTGTTGGATTCGATAAAGGTCTGAAGGCACTCGGCACAGAAGTCAAACAACTTCTGTCCATCGTCTTGTTTTTGTTCTTCGGTGAGACGATATTTCGTCTGAGTAATTTCGAACTTCCCATCCCCCTGGAGCGTGACAAGACAAACGCGGAGGTTTGTCCCACCTGCATGAGTTGGTGCCATGCCGCGTCAATGCAATGGCCAATCGTAGAGCACCGGTGTCGAGAGATATTGTACGCACCCAAGTCGAGTGACAGGTAATCACCCGTCTCCTTTCCGGTGGGCCAACCAAAGACCCACGTAGGGATCATGGGCTATAAGCATCTCAGTATTCGTGGCGTTGTACGATTGGCAGCGAAGACAAAAGCCTGGGAAATGAAATGGCGCACGCGGTTGATCGACATCCCGAACAACCCGATATATCGACGGAAGACCGTGGGCGGGCTTCCCTTCGGTTTAATAACAGCACATCTAAACATACGTACCACGATCTGATTCGGCTTTGCGAGACCCAAGTCCAAGGTCTCCGTGAATGCCTCTACGATCATTCGCATTCGCTGTGGTGTCAGTGTGAACCTGAGGGCGACTGCTGCTTAGCCGACCGCATGCATAGCCCCTGATCATGGATGCACTGACAGACTCTCGTATTTCCTCAGGTGATCGGCCATCGTTCTGGATTATACGACGATTGGTGACTCGCCCATACTTTGTGCGCTGAGAAATGTACCTTTTGGTTGCATGCGGGAGGTCCTCCTCATCGTGAGTTCGGGTGTGTATAGCGAGCGTCTGCCCAGAGGGCAAGATGACGCTGCCGCTTCCACGCCGTGATGCAGGCATTGTAGAGAATCAAGTTGCGGGTAAGAGGCAAGGAGGGGGGAAAGATCAAGTGTCAGAAAACGCACTTGACCGATATAAGCACCCCGCAACGACCGACGCAGTCCATCGTGGGAAGCGGGGTATTTGTTAATTATTTAATTATTTATTTCCGAGTTCTCTCCATCGACATGATTGGACTCAAAGGATGCCTCAACGTCCGTCTGTCTTGTTCATCGTAAAAAAAAAACCGTTTTGACGAAGTTTTGCAGGTCATTGACAACTCGGGCGCCCTTGTGGTAGAATGTGTCAACGTCCTCAAGCAAAAGGTCAACAACGGATGGGGCTCTGTTGGAGACGAAATCGTCTGTGTCGTTAAACAGGCTAGACCAGTATCAGCGGCTGCACAAGCGTCTGCCACCGCCGTTAAAGTGCGCCGTGGTGATGTGCGGCGCGCCGTCATTGTCCGTACGAAAAAACCCGTCCGGAGACCCGACGGTCGTTTCATCCGCTTTGACGACAATGCAGCCGTTTTGCTGAACAACAAACGGGAGATGCTCGGAACACGAATTGGTGGCGTCGTCAGTGCAGATCTGCGCATGAAGGGGTGGGGTAAGATAGTGAGCCTGGCACCCAAGGTAGGTATTTCTGACATGCTAGGTGTCTTGATTGTGCTCAGCTGGATCCCAGGTCATATAACCACGCTATTCGGCAGCACCTCATGTTTGTTCGACCCTTGTACCTAGACCCATGTGTCCGTAATGCTATATCCCGATCACCAGGTGCTCTCCTAAGCAAGCTCTTTTTCGAGTATCCTGGCAGTGGGTCAGAATACCGAAATGACCTCATGCGAAACAAATCTCGAGATTTTTGTGTAAAGAGGCCACAATCCGAACCCTAGAGCTCAAGTAGAGAGGTTTATTTGAAAATGCTTTGATGCTGTCCATAGACATTTCTTAACTTTACAGAATCTTTCACCCAGGTCGATGTGAAGCGTACTCGTGGGACATTCCCGTATCACGCAAACGTTTCAGATTTCAAATTTCAAAGGTTGTGAGATGTATGGGGTGACAATTACATACGGTGCAGCTCATTCACCTAAGACTAACCAGAGACTGTCATGGCGGGGATTTGCATGAAACTGTCGTGAAGGTTGTCAAACATTGAGGACAACTCACTGGCGAGTTCACCAAGTTATATGACAAGTGAAATGCTGTAACATCTAACTTGAAGTGATCGCCGCCACTTGAACATCAACGCCAGCACTGACTGAAAGCTTCACACAAACCTAGCGATGGCAAAGGAACGCGAGTTGTCTCACAACTATGTAATATAGAGCAAGGGCCTGTAGTCTATGTGACAATAAAGGTATTTACAGAGCACTTGCACCTGATTTCCGTGGCAGGTGAGTGATTATAAATAGAGAGAAGCAATGGACACAAACCAGTAATAATGTCGACCAACTCGTTGGTGATGGCGGCTTGGCGACCACGGTTGTACTGTAGTGTCAATCTGTTGATCATATCCTTTGCGTTCTTTGATGCATTGTCCATGGCATTGCGACTATCACAGAACGAGGTGAACAATCGTGAACGAACAAATAAAAGTTAACCCACCGAGCACTCTGTTCACAGGCATGAGCCTCAACAAGCGCAGCGTAGATAGCGTTGGCAAGTGAAAACTCGGCGAGGTCCTTGGTGAAATCATCCTCCATTTCGTATGCACGGAATCCAGCTGGTAAACAGTTAGCCAGGTAGTAAGAAAGGAAATGCATGTACTGACGAGATTCCTTCAGAAACTTCTCATTGGCAACTTCGACAGTGGCAGGCTCGTAAGAAAGTGCCGAGATGAACTTGTTGTACACAATGGCAATGGTATCGTATTCAACACCGCTCTTCACGATCAGGTCGGCTACCCCAGCCGCATCAGAAAACGTAGGGACGTCACGGCCAATCTGGTTGAAAGTCAAGGCCATGTTCTTTCCAAGCACACGAGCTAGCTGCCCCTTCGATTTGTCACCAACAACCATGATCTGAGAGTTGGGGTCAGCTTGCTCCGGATCAGCCAGTGCGCGACGGGTGGCTTTGGTGACAGAAGAGTGGATACCACCACAGAGACCCTTGTCCGACGAAACGACAACGAAGAGTTTGCGCTTTGCGGGTGTTTCCGGCGATGTATGTAGGAAGATTTCTGTAACACAAGTGAGTTACGAACCAGCGCGGAGGGATATGCGGACCGCACCAGAATTGGCAACGCCGTACTGCTTGCCGGCTTGCATAGCGCGCTGCGCTTTTGCAAGCTTTGTCGACGCAATCATCTTCATCGACTGTACAATACAGACACGGTCAAGGTGCGGTTCTATTATGCAGAACATGCATACCTTTGTGATTTTCTCGATGTTTCTGACCGACTTGAGTCGCAGCTCGATTTCGCGCAGGGTAGCCATGTTGCGGGCATTTTGGGGAGCTGTGCCCAGCGCCGGACGCTGAGACGCGATGCGGGCGAGCGAACTCCTTGCAAACATTGAAAACTGGTGGAAAGTCTGGCCAACGTCGGGAAACCACGGCTGCGTGCGGGCGGAGATACAAAAGTGGTGCCGAGAATCAATCTCCGCCACAATCTCGGCATCTGATAACTCGATCTAGTGGAGTCATTGATCATAAACGACTCTTGCGATTCACGCGAAAATGACCACCGAAGAGCCTTTGTTTGACCCTTCACTCAAGAAGAGAAAGAAGAAGACTGTCGCGTTCACAGAGGACCCGTTGGGCGCCGATGCCGACCCTACGACCCCTGCACCGACCACGATCGACACTCATACCACGGATGGCAGCGCCGTCGACTTGGGCCCTACTACCCTACATGAGCAGATGAAGCGGAACCAGGATGCTCAGAATGACGATGCTGCAGGCGAGGGCAAGGAGGCAGATGATTTCAAGTCCATGTTTCCAGATGGCCTTAAGAAAAAGAAGAAGAAAGACATCCCAATGGACCTCGTGAGGATCGCAATTTATCTCTCTTGAACGTGATTCCAACTTCATTGTCAGGGTGAGGATGGTTCTACCACATCCACACCAGCAGCTGCACCGACAGAGGACCTTGATTTCTCTGATATGAAAAAGAAGAAAAAATCTAGCAAGAAGAAGGCTATGGAGGAGTTTGAGAAGGAGCTCAGCGAAGTTAAAGCAAAGGAGGACGTAGAAGATGTCGAAGTCGACGACGGAGAACACTTGTACGACATTGATGAAGCAGAGCTCGGCGACGACCCATTTGCTCGGGCACCCACTGGATTGGATAGCGGCACTGAACCCTGGCTCAACAGTGATCGCGATTACACCTATGAAGAAGTGTGCCAGCTCACCTCTGATTAGCCCCAATCTATGTTAACGAGATATCTAGCTCCTTCAACGGTTTTACGTGTCTCTTCACGCGTCAAATCCGTCGTTACTTACCTCCACGGGGAAACGATACACGATCGCCCCCCCGCAAATTCTCAGAGAAGGTGTACGACGTTCCATATTTGCCAATCTTGCAGATATCTGCAGGCGTATGCACCGTCCATCAGAGCATGTCATCCAGTTCCTATTTGCTGAGATGGGGACGACTGGATCCGTGGATGGTATGGGACGGTTGGTTATCAAGGGTCGTTTCCAACCCAAACAAGTGGAAAATGTCCTCCGTCGATACATCGGTGGGTTTCTTCACTTTCCGGTGCTCAGAACAATGTCGCTGAAATTTCCTAGTCGAGTATGTTACATGCAAGACTTGCAAGTCGCCAGACACACTTCTGACAAAGGAGAACCGTATATTCTTCATATCCTGTGAATCGTGTGGTTCACGGCGCTCGGTCAACACCATCAAGAGTGGTTACCAGGCTCAAGTCGGGAAGAGGAGCAAAAACAAGGCTGCATGAGGCCGCTGCTTGTACCACCTGTACTAGTTCACGATGGTGTATGATCCTGGCAAGACCGTATAGCATTCGCATTGAATATTAATACATGCAAGATGTAGAACAGTGGGCATAAACACTCGCGAGCTGAGACCAAGTCATTGGCTAAGAGATGCCACCTTAAATATACACTAAAATGACCTATAAAGTAGAGTTGTCGTGGACCAAGAAGCAGCATCGATAACTCAATTCATGATCGTTCATTCATTCTCCAAGCTCCCCCACGCGTGTCAGAGCGAGGCGACGCTTTTTCTTCGGGGGCTGGACATCATCAGCTCGCTTTTCCTGGGAAACTCCAGTGGGGGAAGCGTCAAACGGAGCACCCCGCGAAGGGCCATCCATATTTTGTGTAGTGACAGCAGGCTGTTCACCTCGCTTTGCTGGGACTATTGGCGGGGTAATAATAGGTAGCGCTGAGATAGAGGGAGTAGATGCCACAGTGAGAGGTACAGAATTGTGGTGTGCAATAGACTGGAGCTGAAGGGTGGATTGTTGCGTGTGATGCGAGGGAAGAATCTCGTCGAATATGACGATCGTGCAATACCCATCCCTTGATGACATGATGAGACACTGACCATCAGGAGACCTGTCCGGTGATTAATGGGCGAACAGTCGAGAACATTTATTTTGACATACCATGACATATCCGTGAACTCATCGTAGTGCAATTTCGTGAGAAGACACACGGGACCAGCTTGCTGCGTATCATAGATCGCAACAGTGTCCATAGTCAGCACGGCGTAAAGCATACGATAAGGCAGGGCAAAGACGGAGCCTGAGTTGGCAGGCGCGGGGACAGCGGGGGTAGAGGGCTTGGACGACGGAGAGGGTGTTGGCGGGTTCAGCGGGTGCGGAGCCAGTAATGTCATCGTGGAGGAAGCATCCGGGGGCAAGGGTGAAGGGGCAGCTATTGATGCGACGGAAGCACCCTTCTCTGTCCGCGGAGAAGGTGTCAGGACATCGCTGGCCTTGCCCAGGATATCAATGCCTTCTTTTCCCTTTTCCAACTTGGCAACCTCTGGCTCACCCGATCTCTCCGCACCGGCCACGGCATTTCGAAACTCATACAAAATCGGAGAGAAGCGGACGGCCACACTCGCTTTCTTGTGACCAGGTAGCTGTGCAATAGGGGGACGGGCAAAATTAGCCCGCGAGTAGATGAACACCGAGGACGCAGAGTTAGGATTGGTAGACTCATTGACGATGTCTGAAGATCGAGATTTTTTCTTTTGAGGTGTTTCTTCGGTCTTCTTAGGCTCTGGCGGGAATGAAGGATCCTCGAACTGCCCAGCCGGAGTCAGAAGTAAGCCACCATCAGGGCTGAATGTCAGACGTCTGAAAAAGTTTGTAAAACTCTCGTCACCGTATAACTTGATGGTCGACCAAGCTGGCGAGGGAAGGGCACGGATCGCAGGGAGCGGAGGCATGGGCGAGGGTGACCTCCCGTATCTCGAGAAATGAGATGGAGAACCCGGGGCATTTGAACCACTAAATGATGACCGCCGGGACGAAGGACGGTCGAAGGTAGGCGGGGGAAACATGGTAGATGGTGTACTGGCCACAGATGCAGCAGGCGTCAGAGGCCCGTGGCTAGCAGAGAACAACATATCCTCCTTGTGATCAGTCGTGATGACCGACTCCACATCGCTCACAGATTCTCGTCGGACACTCTTTCCGCGGCCTTGGGAGCTTGGTGTCCGGCTATGACTGTAGGACATGCGTGTATTCTTTCCTATTGCATGAGCCTCGAAGGACCCTTGTTTCGTCGAGATCCGGTATACGTGCATCGACCTGTCGCTGCTTTGCGTCGCAATATACTCGTTCAACGGGTCCCACGCAACGCCCTGCACATAGTGGTTGTGCTCCGCAATTTCGTGGACACATTTACCTGAACCCTGGATTGATCATCTCCCCCAGGTATGTTAGATCGCGGCTCACCATCCGTGGCTGTGAAGACACGAGCACAATTGTCTGTGCTGCCAGCTAGAATGTATTCCCCGTTAGGGCTCCACGCCAGATCATAGACTTGCATCGTCGTGCATCTGTCAGCTAGTTCATCATGACCCCTTCTCGTACAAAAAATGAAATGCGTGTACCTGAATGTCGTGCGAGGCTTCCAGTACTCCTTTTCGTATTGCAATTCGTCGGTGGATAAATCCCCCCCATACGTGGCAGTCGGGGGTGTGTTGGACTGCACCCACACAATGATCATGCCGTCTACATGGGAGTTACAACGGATATACCAATAACCCCCGGTCTATACGTACCATCTCCCGCGGATGCGACAAGTTCTCCTGAAAGAAGCCGTGCTTTAGCATTGTCAATAAATCCGGTCAATGTGTGCGCCTACCGTTGGGCGACCAACGAGCCACATTGACGGGGGCGGTGTGGCGACTCAGTGTCGCAAGATATTCGATACGAGGTGGGCGTGCAATGGCATTGTCCACAGTGTCTGCTAGGGCAGGCGGCAATATATTCGGATACACCATCCAGATCTAACCATGGCAAAGCAAGAGCGAATAAAAAGGGTGGGTAGGCGCGTAGAAAACACGACACACCCTGACATGGTTGTCTTCCCCGCCTGTTGCGAGCTTGTATGATTGGGCAGCGAAGTTCTTCTCTTGCAATGGACGCGCTTTTTTGAATGGAATTGGTTGAAAGTCGCAGGTCGAGATGGGCTTTGAGTCGTGCCACCGTATCTCGAGGGTACGGTAGCGCATGTTGAATACTCGTCTAACTGATTGCGTCGGAGATACTGTCTCAGTTGGAATGTCGAGCGCACAAAACTGAGTCGTTGAAAGGAGTAAACAGGATGGATTATAAGCCGTTCTCCTGTTTACTAGACATGAGACGGCCTAGGCCTAATGGGTAGTTACCACGTTCGTAAAGTTGCGTAAAGTAGCAAAATGTACGACAAGGCAAGAAACAACAGTAGATATCATGGTCGTCAACGCAATGTGCTTGCATGCAGCGTCGAAGTCGAACTATGGAGTCTCTCTGAATTCAGATCATCTCCTTCTGTGCCATCTCCCATGATCACACGCAAATCCTTCAAGCCACGTTGCAAAATTTTGGTAAGGTGCTCCAGACCTACTTGCTGGTCAGCCAATATCTGCATCATCGCATGTCAGAAGGTAATTGCAATCGCCCTATTCAGGGACCACACACCTGAGCGATCTGCTTGAGACCCTCCTCATCGACAACAGTCCATTCAGTCGGGCCATCTATCCCACCCTTCCTGACACTTTCTTTTGCAGCATTTACTGCACCGACCAACGCCCATAACTCATTCAGTTTTGCCCGCATCTTACTCGTTCCGCCAGGCCGACGAATTTCCTCTTCGATGTCTTCAAGTGCAACACGGAGTTCCTCCTCCTCCGGACGGATTGCCGATGAACGAACAGCGGGTATTAAGAGATGCAGGTGCTGGATCAACTTCGATAAGCGATGTGAAATTTGGGTGTGTTGCGACGCAGCACGCTGCATCCGAGCAATGTTGTTATCATTATGAACCGCGTTGAGCGATTCCAATCGTTTCTTGAGTTCCTGTGTCACGATCAGCACGGTCAAGCAGGCGGGCACAAGAAACACGCGTACCTTCAGTTTTTCTTTCTGGGCAGCTGCCTGTTGGGTCTGCGCTTCCACACGCATATGAACAGCGTCGAAACCGAGAGCGAGTGCGGGAACAAGACTACCACAGATCAGACGAGGCATAATTAGAAAGGACCCTTCACTCACCAAGTAGGGTCCGGGTTTTCACGCACGGCTCTTTGCCATAGTGTCTCATTGGTCGCATTCGGTGGGCGGCCATACAAGCTCACCTGGTTCGGATCTACCAGATTATAAAAGTAGTGCTACTCACTGTCTGTCAGACATAACGAGAAATTGACATGAAACAAATCACACCTGGAAACGGCATTGCGGGGAATTAGGGTTCCATGCTTCCGCGATAGCATCTATCCTCTGTGTCAATGCAGCAAACTGGGACTGCGGATCACTTTGTTGCGGTGTCGCAGATAGTGGAGATGTCCTGGACCCCAGCAATGAAGATGTACTAGTTGCGGGTGGTGCTAGCGTGCTCCCAAATAAACCGCCGGCCGTAACGGATTGACTGGTCGAACCAAAGATGGACCCAGCAGGTTTCGCTTGAGACTGTCCAAAGAGTGAGGTGTTCGGTTGTGCTTGGGTAGATTGACCGAACAATGAGGGTGTAGTCGTCGCCGTCGTCGCTGCGGGAGTCGCTGCTTGACTACCAAATATACTGGCCGGGTTCTTATTACCAAATAACGGATTGGAGCCAGTGGCATTACCAAATAAACCGCCTGTCGCCGGCGCCTGTGTTGTTGTGCTTCCGAAGAGACCAGTGGTAGGTTGCTGTTGCTGCGTCGTCGTACTCCCAAAGACGCCCCCACCAGCAGGTTGTTGGCCCACGATGTTCCCAAAGGGATTGGTTCCAGAGGTCGGTTGCTGTTGTGTAGTTGTGCTACCAAACAAGCCTGTCCCAGCTGGCTGTTGTCCCGTGGTATTTCCAAATGGTGATCCAGTTGCGGGCTGCTGAGCGGTTGCACCGCCGAACAGACCCCCAAAAGTGGGTTGTGTCGAGGTCGAGGTCGGATTTCCAAACGGCGATACGCTGGCAGGCTGCTGCTGCTGCTGCTGCTGCTGTTGGGCGCCTGTGTTTCCAAACAACCCTCCACTGGCGGGCTGGGATGTCGTACTCCCAAATCCACCCGATGTAGATTGAGGCTGCTGCGTGGTCGTTGTGCCTCCGAAAAGTCCTCCTGTAGCAGGTTGCTGTTGTTGCTGCTGCTGGGTACCCATATTTCCAAACAAATTCCCGCCACTCGGGTTCGTCGGTGTACTCCCAAAGAGACCTCCTCCCGTTGCAGTCGTAGTAGAACCAAACGGGTTTGTCGCTGGAGCTGGGTTACCAAAGGGCGATGTGCCGGTTGTAGTGGGCTGCGTTGTATTTTGTTGGGGGTTTCCAAAGGGATTTGCACTGGCGCCCGCATTCTGTGTGTTTGTGCCACCGAAAAGGTTAATCCCTGCTGGATTCTGTGTCCCGAACGAGCCAAAGGCCGACATGTTTATCGCGCGCAGCGGATTATACAGTATTTGCGACTAGAAATTGCATCTTGTCAGTTTGCACGCATCAGTGGAAGAGCCATACGGTACCTATGGCGCAGGCTTGATCGAAGGCCCAAGTCGAGCCCGGTGGACAGTTGCCTAGAACAGACAACATTAGCTGTGTCCGACGCAAGTAAATCCTGATGGGTGGTACATACCGGCCTGGTGTATGTGGGATGAGTGCAAGTCTTGAATCGATCATCCGCGCCGACGTCACGTGACTAACAATACATAGCAGAGAGAGATAATGCGTTTGTAGTGTGTATGTTTTATTTTGTCAGAGTGCATATTGGGTCATGTGTCATGTAAAAGCATGTAAGATACATGAAGTTCTCTCTCGCTCCCTATCCACGAAACCATGCAATGATGTAGCTAGAACTACAGGAAGGTGCGACAGGATTGAGTCTAGGTCGAACCACAAGCTCTGGGAGGACTTACCCGGAGAGGTTGGAAGAACCACTTGTTCTTTCCACTCTGGTAGCGCTCTTCAAGGAGCCTCTTGATGATCTTACGAGCATCGTCTCGCTGCGATGGCTCCTTGAAAGTATCCGCCGAAATTACGCCCTTCAGACCCTCCAGCTCCAATGCATAGCGCGTAGGGAAGAGATGCGAGTAGTTGACAGTCTGTGATAGTTCATGAAGCATGTATACGGGTGTAGCTAGATGGATGAGCACCGACGAACCTTGATGAAAGGCTTGACCCGGCTTCTCCGCTGTACCTTCTTGGTACCCATACGACGCGTCACTTTCCGGGGGTAGCGCTCGATACCCGCAACGATCGCATGCGCATATGGTTTCTCCTTGGTCCCCTCATCGAGCTGCTTAATGACAACGACCTTTTTTCCTGCCTGGCGGCCCTGCAACACGATGGCGACCTAGGAGATATGTCAACATCATTGCGAAACCATGAATTGCGACCCACTTTTCCTGGCTTGTAGACTAGAACGTATCATCCTAGGTCACATGGATTTACTCGAGGCAGAAAATGTGCTTACTTTTGGGCATCTTGACGCTGGCGGTGACGATGGACTTGTCAGGTCTCAGCGGGATCGATGGCGGCAGCCACTCGGGAGTTGCCGGATGAACTGTATAGTTTACATAAGCGCATTCCTAAACTGGGCATAGGAACGCACAAATGCCGACGATGATCGGATGCACTCGCTGTGATATCATCGACCTCACATATCTGGCATGCGCGATTTGCTTGCCTTGTATGTGCATAGCGTCTCATGCGTAGAATACCACGGGATGAACGGAGATAGCATGAATACCATGCCCACAGTACACATCCCTTACATAACATCATCCCGTCGTACGTCTGCCACGTCCCTCGTTGCCATCAGAAGGCCATGAGCGCGTGAACGAGGGCGTTAAGTGGGGTTGGATGATTCATACCCGTGCTGAGATAATCAGACACACCCTGGTCGAATGTTCCGGTGGAATCTGGGCCCCGTCGTGCCAACAAACTGGCCAGAGGGACAGCGCTCTTGGAACAACAGCGATGATCATTCGCGTGTACCGTGAACAATGTTTGTGGGATGATCACAAAAATCAATGGACCGCATAGCCATGTCTAGCACCTTGTCCGAACGGGTAAACAAAAGTGTTACGGTGAATGGAATGCACAGTAAAAGGTATAATGATGTATAAATCGTCTATGGCTGCTACGACCAATAGTAACAAGTCAAAGAGTAATAAGGAGCGGAAGGTACATGGCAGCACCGGAAGTGACGGTCAGTAGATTAGAGGTTGACTGCATAATTAGTTAGTGCCCATCCAAACCCGTCCAGAGCCACTGTGCTTACTGTTGTTGCAGCCGATGTTGATGAGGCCGTTGAATTTGTTGTTTTCGCAGCACACGGTCTGCTGAGAGCTAAACGACGCGTCAATGACGATCACGAAACACAATGCGAAATCAGTGTACCAGCTAGCACCACTGCCAACACCAACACCAGTGATGGGGGAGCACTGGAGACCACATTGGGTGCCGATAGGTACATAGTTCTGGAGGCCGAGACCTTTGACTTGGGCATTGACGTTCTTGTGGGAACCGTATTTGCCAACGTCACTGCAGCAGTAGATGCTACCATTCGAGCAGTTGTTGCCACCACCGGGCGAGGTCTTTCCACGCTTGGCCGCTGGCAACAAAAAAGTGGCATAAGCAACGAAAACAGAAGGCAGTGGAGAATCGCATGCTCACTGTCGACGGGAGTGCCACGACGAGAAGGCGCATTGGGGGCGAGACCGCGAGCCATGCGGGCGGCGTTGGTCTCGGCAGAGACGAGAGCGGCAGCACAAGCCACGAGGAAGACGGCGCTGAACTTCATTCTGTTCTGATGTTGCCTGGGTGGTGGGTAGAGAGTGGCAGGAGTGAACTACAGTTCAACAAAAGAACTTCGAGGGAAGAGTTGGGACAGGAAGAAAAATTGGGAGACCGTATTTAAGTGTGGCTTTATATTTATCGCTTGTAGAGGGTCGGCAACAATCATTACGGCGTCAATGCTGTCATGAAAAATAAAAAAACCCGCGCCTAGAACGCGCTGGATGATGGCCACCCGAATTACATACTAAAAAATTAGCACTGATATAGAGACGAGTCAAGTCAGCGCGTCGTAAACGTAGGCATCGAGTGGGCTGCAGACACCGAGGACCAGGCAAGTCGGAGGAACGGCGATCTGATATTGTAATCGAAGGGGGGTGTGCATGTACATATTCGGAAATAGTGACACCACCGAGCAGAAAACGTCACGCTCAAACGGGAAAAAACGGAGTTGGTCTCTTCATTGTCTGTCTACGAATCTAGTTAGCACACATTCAAATCTACAAAAGCGTTGAATGACGCTGCTGAGATGGCGGCCCTTGGCTACAACTTGCAACTCGGATGCTTTTTGTTTCTTCATAATGTGTATCTATTGATTGTTTCGCCTCCTCACCCACCCACAGCCTCCGTACCTGAAGGGACAGTTTCGTGATTTATTATATATAAAAAAGAATACAACTTCCATCCAATCAGAGGACATTGAGTGGTTCCTGCCACCTCTTGACACCCCCTCCTTGCATATGTGACTTTGCACCGTAAGTGTAGATTGGCAGGTTCCAGACGAAAGGTACCGTGGCACCAACTGCACAAGCTAATAGATACAGGTGACGCACTCTTCCACGGATAATCTTATTGACTTGGATGTTCTGATAATCTATAGGATAAATTTGCTGTAGAGGTCCCCATCAACATCGAGAGAAGGCAGGTCCCAGCCGGGTTACGGCTAAAAGCCCACATAATATTCATCCTCCCCCATGTGAGCTGATATTATAAGCGTAGTGTTGGTAATCCGGGATACTGGTAAATGGAGCCGTGGAAAAAGAACACCAATTATTGGAGGGCTGGTCACCAGGTCGAGCACAGAACGTGTCTGTTTCGAGCATCAAGCACGTCATTTTGTGAGCCCACCGTATCCGATCTCCGTCCAGAAATCGGATTCTATTCTTGCAACCAAAGGTCGCTCGATAACGCAGTCACGTCGGTCAACGTTCACTCGATCAACTTTGCACACCAATGAGACTTACCCGAGCATCGTGTCAAGTCGTGCATAGCTGCATGTTTAGCCGAAGTTGGATCGAGCGAATGATAAGAAAATATGCAGGCTTAACCGGCTAGCTAATGTTATTACTCATATCATCCAACGTGGCGATAAGCCAGCACCAAGCAGTCGGACGTACATATTTATCGGTTACCTTGACATAGAAACCTACGTATCGGGTCTGCTCTCCAACGGTAGTGTAGGATCCGTAAAGCTGTGGTTGCATTTGGAGCAGACAAAGAACAGGATCATCCGTGTTTCCTTCCGTTTGGACTGATCCTGATAGAAAACGGCGCTAGAAAGAAGGTTGAGTACAAGAATCCAAAGTAAGATGATTCCCCGTTACGCACTCCTCGTGACCGCAATGCGGACATGTAATATTCTCATGAGCCTGTAATAGGTATCCTGTCAACGAACGTATGGTTCAATGGCTACGCCCGTCATACTAGAGTTGGGTCCGACCCCAGATCCGTGGTAACACCGACTTGTTCCCTGTCGAAGTAGGGTGAGACACCCGTATGTAGTGGGGCCACGGGCCGCCCACTCTACAATATGAGCAATCCAACTTACTTCGTGACCGTAAGCAAATCGTTTCGGTAAACACACTTGTTTTCGCCTATCTCCTCATACTGGCATATCCTGCACGCGTACACCATGATGCGGCGCTGCGCATCGGCCTTGGGATATAGGAGATTGTTGCATTCGGAACAGAAGTGCAGAGACGCCTGGTGGTATCAGAAGGAGCGCCAATACCACGGAGACCAAGAAGCCTGTCAGTATCGTGGCCAACAACTATCAGTAGCTGCACAGACCATTGCGACTAGTTACAGGGCAAGTGTGTTTTTAGAACTCCGAAAATGTTTACTTGTCACTACACACGCATTTGACTTGTCGATGCAATGGTCAGTTTCAGTCGTTCATATAGGTGGATATACGCTGCCCTTTGGATCGTCCGCGTTCTATTCGCGCTTTATGGAACAGGGTACATCCATCCCGACGAACACATGCAAAATGCGGAAATAACAGCAGGTACGTGTAGACTCAGAATCAACGCCAAAGCTCACAACCACCGACGGGAACCCAGCGGACATCCTTGGGTACCACACAATGAGATCTTGGGAGTGGAACCCAACGTTTCCCCTGAGGGCTGTCATCCCTATCTATATGACCTCTGGTGTACCATTCTTCCTCGCCCAAAAGCTCTATTGTACGCGTTTCTCTGAATCTGCCGTGTATAAACTCCTGATTCAAGGTGAAGCAGAGCCGTTCGCACAGACGCTGCACCCGGCGACTCTCTTCCGTCTTGAGAGATTGTCTTTTTTATGCTTGTCTTTACTTCTCGGTAGGGTGCACCTTCTAACCCTTGGCTACGACTGAGGTTACTGCAGACATGAGCGTGGCTATCCTCGTTCCATCCCCAATGCGCTCGTTTGCACTCTTACTCCTTTCGTCATCTTACGTGACACATGCATTCTACGTCAGGCCCTTCTCTAACTCGCTCGAGGCTGTAATCGTGGCCCTTTGCCTTGTTTGTTTGAAGAAGATAGTGTGGATATCCATGTTGGATTCCAAAAAGAAGAACGAGAAGAATGAACGCGCTGCGTTAAACTGGCATCTACACGCCCTTGCTGCTCTTGGTGCCTTCGGTGCTTCCATGCGCCCTACTTTCTTCGGCTTCGCACTTCCAATATGCTTGCAGATGCTTCGATTTTCATACAGGATTTCAGGAACCTTGAGTCGGACGGCAAAACTTCTAGCTTACCCAATGTGTTCTGGGATCCTCACAGCGCTCTGTTGCATCACAGTGGACACACTCTATTACCGAGGGAGCCTTCGGCATCCGGTATTTCCGTCCTTAAACTTCCTCAAATATAATTCGTCCACAGATAATCTGGCGGAGCATGGCCTGCATCCTCGTTGGCTACATCTTTTCGTAAACTTGCCGATGTTAATAAGCCCGTGGCTTTGGTGCCTCGCGGTGCGCGGCATATACCATTCCTTCAAGGATCACACACGTAGTACCGTAGAAAAGGTTCATGCAGTTGATGTTGTCCGAGAGAGCACGTATCGGTGTTACTTTGAATGACCTCTCTCGCTTACGCTTCTCCAGCAATAGCCCAAATAATCGTTATTTCCCTTGCGATCCTGTCGACGCTGCCTCACCAAGAACCTAGATTTTTATGTCCAATGATCCTTCCGGTGCTTGTACTCGTTGCCACTTCGACGCAGTGGCCGAGGAAAACATTTTGGGTAAGTTCTGCGTGTCTCACAGACACGACGCGATAATTATGGATTTTCGTCTGCTGTAGGTTACATGGATCATATTCAACCTCGTATTTGCGGTCGTGTTTGGTGTCTTGCACCAGGGCGGGGTTGTTCCTTCATTGTTTTATCTCCACTCTCGGATTGTTAATGATCCTTTGGCAAATACCCACATTATTTACTGGAAGACATACATGCCACCTCGTCGTTTTCTCGAGATAACCAAGCAAGGTGACTCGCCCCTCGCCTGTTCCTGGATCACGGCATGCTGATACGTCCAATAGATGCTGACTCTGGAAGAGTTGTAATCACAGATCTTGCTGGCGCCAGCCAAGAGACTCTGATAAACAACTTACTGTCGGGTCCTGCCACGACGACATATGTGGTGACCCCCGTCCCTATGTATAAGGCTTTACCAAGTCGAGTTTCCTCGTGCTTCGACCCACAAACGCGCATTTTCCCGCATCTCGATTTGGATCATGTTCGAGAAAACATCAAAGCAGGGCTGTATGACGGGCTCGCCCTTGGCGTGTATACTGTCGAACGGAGTTGCGTAATTACTGCCACTCGAGATGCGTAACGCGACCTCCCTTTGTATCGTGTACCGAGGAACCGATCATATATCTTCACCTCACGGCCCGCGAGAGTGGTTCAACAAGTTTCATGCTCAACTGGCGTTTAATGCGCGTCGTCCGTCAAATTTAAATTTCTAATAAAGAGCATCCTGGATGATGAATTCTCATAGACCTGGCGTATCAACTTCGATAAAGCTTTGCTTGTATCCGGACACGTCACTAAATCGGCTAACCTTGCGGTTTAAGTGAAGTCGGTTCGGTTTCTAGAACTGTGTGTACAGCGCAGTGCCAGGCACCCTTCCTTCGCTGGTGACGATGATGATAAGGGGAACATGGATTACACGGGAATTTCGGTAAGTGTGACTATCCAACAGGGATAACATTGGATGTGAACAAGCTGTTTTAATTATCGGAGGTACAGTTGTTGCTGGGGATGCACCGAGAGAATGGTTGATTGGACGCTGCCCGACTTCGCCATTCGTCCATCGTGGGTTCTTCCTTCAGATTCGCTGCATTTACTTGATGTCGTATGCCACGAAACGGGTAGAAATTGACATATTTTTAGGTTGGGATAGTGTCGGGGAACTCGAGCTACGTCAGCTATCTCCGCTGATCCATGCTGCGGTTGCCACTCGGCTCCTCCCCTTTATCATAAAGTTTCTGCCTATTTCTGTGTGTTCGGTTCCCCCAACGCCCCACATCCCGCTACTGCGCACACTATTCGGTACCACCTGGACTTTGAAACGTCACACTAGACACTGTCTGCCCCCAGCCAACCCCGTCTTATGTTTGTTGCGGTATATAAATAAAGAAGTTCTCTCTTTCTCTCCCCGCTGACCCATGCATGTTATAGTCGGCTACAGTTAGGGCAATGTAAGTATGCCGATTTTCTGTGTTCTCTCAGGTACAGTGTCTGTTTCTCTTAGTTACGGTGTATTATAATACACATCACTGATAGGTACTATGACGCTAGCAACGGACAGCGTGCACGTAGAGCATCTGTTGGAATTGGTTGCTTCGATGGGGAGCAGAACTAGATTATATTTCTTGCAGACGTCCCTGGTTGTGAAGGAATGACTGTTCTTCCTTGAATTTCTGAACCTTCCTAGGGGAAACTAGCGGAGGTCCATGTTCGCATTGCACTGGATGGTGCACTGTCAAGGTGATTGCCACTGGAATGTATCGTGTGGATTTTTGTGGCTAGATCGATGTGTTATTCCGACGAACTTAGCGACTAGAGCAGCACCTGTTGCTTTAGGACAATACTAATACACTACACGTTCTTTGCAGACTACACTAAGGAAAGGAGAGGAAATTGCTCGGTCGAACGACCAAGGTTCCATTGGGTACTGCTAGTTGCTCACGTGGACGTGGCGCTGGAGGCCTGGCAAATAGGGGGTCATTTCGCGTTCAGCAGAGTCGAAGAGAACATACCTCCGTAATGGAGAGCACCTCGAATTGACTAGTGGGCGAAGTTGAAACGGCAGAGGAAGTGCGTGCAATAGTGGCAAGATCGACTAAGGTGGATTAGTACGAGTCGGATCTTGCGAGAGGGACGGATAGCACTCACCTTGGCCTTTGAGGGCATTCTTTCTGACCTCCCTAGCTTGTGCGATCTCTTCCTGCGAGAGAGAGCTGCTAGCCTGATCCAGTGCAGGTTTGCGAGGGTTTCCTTTCATACCTATGGTGGGGATAAGGCCATGAAGGGAGTGTAATTGACTACAGACCACCATCCATGGCTTCAACTTCATCGAGGTGCTCAAGAGCATCATCCTCCAAAGCAGCAGCCTCGAGTCGACGCTCGTCTTCGAGACTTCCCCAGTTATATCTGCCACCACCACCCTTGCGGATGTGGTTGTCCAAACCCGACTTGGACTGCGAACGGTCTCTTACGAGAGCGCGAGGATATGTGGCACGCTCTGTACGAGTCATGCGGATTTGTGTGGTATTAGAAGGGGAGACAAGGATGAATGGGAATTGGTTGAAGAAAGAAACGCCAGTTGCCAGTCGTAAGGTTTGGCAGTGCTTTTATAGTACTCCACCAAAGACCGACCCTGGCGAGTGGCACTTGTTGTCTTCCATCACACGTATCAGCAGCTCCGTCTCGTGCATTCCCCCATGCAAAAAACACGCCTGCATGGACGTCAAAGACCCGTCTCCTGATCAGAAGTGCGGGGAAACGTGGGAATTTATGTAATCGGATGTGGGGATGTGCTAATCAACACTAATCAACTTATTGTCTCAACCTCTGATGAGTCGTAAAGGGGACGACGCCATCCGATCATTTCTTCGGTCATCAGAAACCTCGAGAGTTACCTTGGATGTGGAACTCGCCGAGGGTACCAACTTTGGTGTAGCACCTGCACAAAGTCCGAATGTCAAACCGAACGACACCCGATGGCTGCTATCCATCGTCACACATGCATTGGGTGAATTAGAGCAAGCCAGGTGGGTAACTGGTTATTCCTTTGGCGATCCTGGTATTGGTGCAGTGAAGTGGGCCGGAGCGTCCGAGCGTTCAATTACATTCTTTGTTTTGAAAAACGAGGCTCATGGGAGTTCATGAAGCTTCTTCGTCTTCAAATTGAACCTGGATGCCAACCAGCTGCAACTTCAAAGTACCTGCCCAATCACTACCGACGTGATGTTAGGTGTTGCTCAAGGCAGGAGACAATCATTGAATGCATCGTCTTCTCATTCGCTGTCAAGTATGCCCGTTACATCGGGTGCGTGCCATATGCACTATTGCAAGATCCCTTCACCGAGTCTCCTCAGCGTTCGTCTTAACAATCAAAACCACGTCTGAGGATACCACGTCGAAAACCTTTCTTACTAGCGACGTTCAGAATCTACAGATATTTTCTAGAGAATATCGTCGTCTCAAAGAAATAGCCGGTAAGGTGGCTAGATGTCAAACAAACCAGCTAATGACATTCTGGCATGTTCATGTAACAAGCTACGCATAAACTGAACACTTCTGATCATTTTTTATGGCTTCAGAATTATCACGATTGCGGAATGGCGTTAGGGTGTACGTGATACTATTCTGCGTACTGCCTTGCGACAATCCCATTGCTTATCCGGTCCCAGCAAAGGTGTTTGACCTTCGTGTCAAGATAATACCCTTGCATAAACGTCTCTCATCCGGCTTTGCTGGACTTCCTGGAAATGACTTGGCCGATATCTCGCTAGTCTGTAACGAATGGATACAGAAAGCTGCAACTGTTATGGCAGCCGAAGGAAAAACTGAACGATTACGGTACACTATCACTATTCTAGCTTTACATTGGTTAAAACATTTACTTAGCGTGCGCGTGGGGTCTTTCAATGTTAATGGGAAGCTTCCCTCTCAGGATTTGTCGCCTTGGTTGCAACCATCTTCTGAATTATCTTGGATTTCTCCATTGAAGCCACTATCTCCTTTAGAACTTTCTTCCAGCCCACAGGGTGAGATTACACTTGCGAATTCCCTGACACATCTCAGTTAACTTTTGGTGTCACAATTTAGACAAAGCCAACAAGGCCCCTGATATATCCGAAATGTCTGGGACGAAAAGCCTAGTCGATATGCAGAATATTGAACCAGACATCTTTGTTTTGGGCTTTCAAGAGGTTGATTTGTCGACTGAAGCTCTTTTCTATGCAGCGAGTTCGACGAAGGAAGAAATGTGGATGACTGCTATCACTGCTGCACTTGGAGAGAAAGGTGTCCTTTACGAGAAGGTGGAGTTAGTTTGTATTCCACACCCGCCACGCTATTGAGTCTTGGCCATTCCAGTTGGCCTCCACTCAACTCGTTGGAATGTTACTGATAGTAGTCATCAAGAAGGCCCTGTATTCATGCTTCACTGATGTCCAATTCTGTGATGCAGGCGCGGGCATCATGGGTTTTATGGTAACATTTCGTTCACTTTTTTGGGGCCATTGTCTCAAATTAATAGGGCAACAAAGGTGCCACTGCCGTTAGATTGCAGTTTTCTCCATGTACATCTGCAGGATCTGCGATAGCACCTACTCGTCCAATTACCCTGACGTTTGTAAATTCCCATCTAGCGGCATTCGACGAGATGGTGGAAAGGCGCAATTCTGACTTTCATGACCTCTCCGCTCGTCTGACTTTCCAATCAGCCGGGAATGCTGGATATGGAGACACCACATTTAATGTGTACCAATGTGATGCACTTTTTTGGATGGTGGGTCAGCACGCATGTCTCTTATCTCTGAACTCGCCCAGTTGATTCTTTGGTGGATTCTAGGGAGGCGAGTTATGACTTCATTCCGTCCCATTATGTGCGATGCTCATTTGACGAGGGGGTGGCCGCCTGCATCAGATCTCAACTATCGTATAGACCTATCGGATACTGACATTAGAGCCATGTTAACTCCACACACGGACGGTGATTATGGTGTACGGCATCTAGTTGCATATGACCAAGTAGGTTCCTTTCTCAGGACGCAGATATCGTTACCAATTTTCTTCGAGCTCAGAAAGGCCATACAATCGGGAAGGGCCTTTTCCGATTTTTTGGAAGATCCTATCAGCCACCTCCCGTGTGTCTTTCATCGAGGAGCATTGCATAAGAATGGCTAACCTAGAATACAACCAGAACGTATCGATATGCAGTCGGCATGTCGAAAGATCCTTTGGGATATGATACTAAGTATTAAACTTTTGCGTGGGGACCTTACTTTTAATAACTCAACCTTACACAGGCGTAAACCTGCATGGACTGATCGGATCTTGTATCTGCCTTCGCCTGACATCGATCTGAAACAGCTAGCCTATAGAAGCCACCCAGAGATAACTTTCAGTGATCACCAGCCTATATCCGCCGATTTTGACATTTCTGTGCGTCCTATATAAGTAGAAACCCCTTGGATAACTAACTGGTTTCCATAGTTTGCGACTGTGGACGAGGCACGATACGAGGTGCATTCATCCGAGCTGCATCGCGAACTATCCGGATTCGGAGAGTCTGGCCGTATTCCTCGTGTCAGACTTCAGGCGACGAATATTGAATTCGGAAAAATATTGTACGAATGGGGCATCCGCATGGCGAAGGACCAAATTGATATTGTTTGATATTGTCATACAGCTATAAACGCCTAACGGAACAAAAATTAGGCCTGAAAAATGACGGTGATGTAATAACAACAACCAATACTAGCTGCAAAGGCTGACTACGTCTTCAGATACCTTGTGTTTTCCGATTTGTCGGCACCACACTTGATGGGCCTGTGGCCCCACCTTGGCTCCGTATCGAGCCCATGGTCGTACGTAGTAGTTGTCGTCGATATTAATCGATTTTCCAAACCTAATTCGTAGGGTCTGCTGCGACCCAAGGAGACCGTGAATATCAGCATCCTTGCATACATTGATGATGATGCTGCCTCGGAGCTTAACCTCTGTCCACCTCGGCTGGAGTGCACCCTCATTCTGCACATTGCACTTGGCCAAGATTATTTCATTGTGGTCAACGGAGATTATCGTACGTTAAATGCATTGTCGACACTGTCACATATTCTCACTCTGAGGCATGCAGAGTACACGTGCTTCGCAAATACCTTGGAGCGACTTACACGCCTGCCTGGGCCAATCAGAAAGTTGTGTGGCCCCGATGACGTTGTTCCCACCCGGCGGGCACTCAACGCACCGAAGGAAGTCATGAGACTCATTAACTGGTTGATGACGAATCCGCCAGATACTGTCAGTTTCTGTTGGCCACTTTAACATAAAGGTTTGATGTCAATGTTGTCCGCAGGGTGCATTGTTCGAGCAACCAGCGGATGCAAAGTTGTGTGTCGTTATACGGGAGGTTTGTCATGTGCCGGTGTTGTTAATTGGTCGTGCCCTAACTATGTCATGTCAAATAGTGTCTCGACACCGGAGATGAATTTCCATCAGCCACGACAGAGTGTGGCCTCCCTCGTATCTCAACAGCTATTGTTGCTACTCTAGTAGCTTTCCTCGACTCTCTAGTGCAACCGGTAGTGCCTTCGTACCTTCATGAGAGATGTCTGCAAGTGAAGGATGCAGAGGCCGCCTTCGAGGTGTGTTGATGCAGTATCTTCATCATC
This sequence comes from Scleroderma bovista, assembly GCA_037178675.1. Lineage (NCBI taxonomy): Eukaryota > Fungi > Basidiomycota > Agaricomycetes > Boletales > Sclerodermataceae > Scleroderma > Scleroderma bovista. Next base: position 87,978 of record JAYMGJ010000300.1, read on the forward strand.
CACACTGTTAAATGCTCTCCAAGTTGCTGGGCGAGTTTCCTCGCGAATCAATCAATGTACGTTACCAGGTTTCACTGGTGTGAATGCATGGCTGACATTCCCTGTGGAGATATGGATATCATTGACGGCTTGCCTCCACTACATCAGCCAACGGTCAACTGGAGATAAAGATGCACCACTGATGTCTAAAGGCGAGGCTTACCGACTTGGTGTGTTCATTTCGAGCATTGTTATCTTTTGTCTCATCTCCCTAGCTATGCTCTTCGCACCTATCCTACTGCGTGATGACCATTCCGGAACAGTTCCAGGGATATCGCCCATCGGAAAGCGAGATTTCCTTCTCTATTTCATCAATTGATACGGTGTCACCACGTAGCCATTGTAGTACAACGATCGGATTCTGTGCGATGTTATACAATATATGTAGTATTTGGTTTGTATAATCTAAAACATCTTCCTGTACCGTCTTTTCTCCTGTTCTTCGGCTCCTTTTATATGTGCCTTGATCTTTGCGATCTCGTTTACAGTGCCGGGGTCAGGGAATATCTTGTTTGCTTCCGCAAGATCAGCTAACGCGAGGTCATGCTCTCCTCCGTGGTTGTGCGCTAACCCACGGCGGTAGTACGCCATGGCTAGCGACGAGTCAACAAAAAAAAAATACAGGAAACGTATGACAACAAACCTTGGTATTTGGGCTCTAGAACGTCGAAGTATTGCTTTCCCTCTATTATCTTATTCGTGTTGCCTATCACGAGTTGAATGTTGGGTGGTTGAGTGCGCAAGGCAATCTGCGCAGTGGTGAGCATCATCTTCGCGTACGTGGCGCGATAGGCCTCTGGGTTTGGATAATCCTCTGGCAAGCCGGGGACGAAGAGCTCAAGGTACCTTTGCGCCTCTGCCAATCTACGTTCAGTATGGTCAACTAATGAGGTCAGATGAAACACCAACTCTGGAATTTTTGAAGCGCTAGGTCTGGTTTTGGAGCCTCGATTACAGTACCATCTTCCGCTTTTTCCCCCTTTAAATATTTAACACCCAATTCTTTAATTTTCTCCGCGATCTGAAGAGCCAAGTTAGGGTCTTTGTCTGCCCCACTCTCGTCGTCTACAGCATAGTCTTCCCATATGTCCTCACCAGACGCATTGGACGTCTGCAAGCATGGATCACCAGGAGAAAGCACACCACATGCAGAGATAACAATTGGAGCGGTGGGGACGTCCTTTCCATCGGTTGGGTGATATTCCATGGTGCGCACTTGAGTGTCCATGCTCAGAAATGCAAGCTACAGAGCGAAGAGCCAATAGATGTGAACATACCAACAGACTTTCCCTTTATAACTTCACCAAATACTACATGTTTCCCGTCCAAATGAGGGGTGGGTTTTGTGGTGATGAAAAACTGAGAGCCATTTGTGTCCTTGCCTGCATTTGCCTTGATTTGAATTGTCAGCCAGTGAAAGGAAAACAATAGGTTCTAAACTCGCCATAGAAAGTAGAAAGGGTTTGGTATGGTTCACAGGGAAGGCTTCATCCTCAAAGCGCTCCCCATAAATGGACTCTCCACCGGTTCCTGCAGCGGGTGTGACTGATTGTGTGGGACAATTAGGGGTTATTACCGACCATTGCCAGCAGTGAAGTCGCCTCCTTGGCACATAAACCTAGCGGCAAATTACAATGAAACAGGCCTGGTGTGTATCTCAATGGACAAACTAGAAGCTGAAATGGACTCGTACTCTTTGATGACGCGGTGGAAGCCCGAGCCAGCATAGTGGAGAGGTTTGCCTGACTTTCCTATACCCTTCTCGCCGGTACAGAGGGCCCCTATGTTCACGCGCACGGTAAGGATACGGATACCCCATGAGTTAGCAACACTGTCATGGCACTCACGGAAGTTCTCGGCCGTCTTCGGTACGAGATCAGAATACAGAGAGAAGACGATGCGTCCCACGGGATTTCCGCCGATCGTAATATCGAAATAAGTGAGTGGGCGAGTTGAGTGTGCTTCTGATTGGACCATTGGTGGTTCGAGATCTTTGGCAAGTCGAACACAGTCGAGCGTTGAATCAATTATACCTTCAACATGTATTACGTAATCACTTACGGTGTGATCAGTGACTGGAAACTACGAGAACAATCGATTGCCCGCTCGCTCGAAATCGGCCAGGTTAGATTCCGCGTCCTATGCAGTAGGCAGAGCCCTCTCATTTACTTTTACTCCTCATTGTTTTAGTAGCTTTGACTTTCATTGTACTTAGATACCTTGTGTAGCAGCCTCGAGCTGCAGCATTAGTAGATCCCCCCGAATCATCACTTCAGTATTTTTCTAGATCTTAGAGTCATCAGTTTGAAAGTCAAGTATCCGTCTCCAGTGTCCGTCGTCACATCATGCCCGTATACTACTCCCTATCTATTTCACCTCTCAAAGTCTCACCTCTCGTCCTCTTGAACATCCGAACCCGCACCTTCCCCTACCGAGCCGCCAGCGCGTCCAAAAACAACAACTGACCAAACTATTTATCACACGCAACCGGAGTGGGTGCCCCTTCGAGGATACCCAACAAGACTACATACATAGATGACCCGCGAATATTCGCTAGATAGTACTCTAGTTACCCAAATACATTACTCTCCTACGGCCTGTGGCACCGTGCCCCAGCATTTTTTGTTTGCCTGCAGCGGTATATAAATTTAGAATTCTCTCTCTCTCGCAGACAGGGAAGTCCAACCACATGGCCCCGGTTATTAAGCGACGTTTATACGACGGTGCTTGATGTATTTATACCACGACAACAAACCGATGCACATGATGGCAGTTGCCCCTAATGACACAACAATTGCGATGATGGTCGAGGTTGGTGGCAAGGTTGACGGTGAGGTTGACAGTGAGGTTGGTGGTGAGGTTGACTGTGGGATTGACGATGGGATTGATGGTGAGGTTGACAATGAGATTGATGGTGAGGTTGACGATGAGATTGATGGTGAGGTTGACGATGAGATTGATGGTGAGGTTGACAGTGAGGTTGACGATGAGATTGATGGTGAGGTTGACAGTGAGGTTGACGATGATATGGACAGTGAGGTTGGGTTTTTAGAAATAAATTGGAAGAGGTCCCAGGAAGTGTAACTCTTATTGTCATAGCAGCACATGTATAGTTCCACCTGAAACGCAGTCATTGAACCAAGAGCTTGGATAGAGGGGTGAACTCACTGGATCATTCGGGACCGGGGCAAAACTCAAGGGACTCAACACAAGTGAACAACTGTTGTCTGGGCAAATTCTAGGGTTTCGTCATAACTTCGCTCACAGAAAACTAAAAAGATACTACCAACACATATACATCTGTTCCATTCAGTCTAATGTACCAACCGTATGGCGTTGGACTTTGCCCTATAAAGGAGCCCACTTGACTAGGAGTGCTAGTCGTAATGTATGTCGCGTACTTGATATTTTGGATTGAGTATGTTTTCCCGTCCATTGCCTGCACTTCCCACTTGAGGTAGCACGATTAGAGTAAGTCATTCCGCAGAAAACCTAGAACGTATTTGATTACTTACTTGTTGCTCGGGGCCAGTACTGCAGTTCAAGAGCGTCAGGTTGGCTTGATTGGATGCGAACTCGAGACACGTCCCAGTGTGAGCTTTGATGTTATAGACACCATTTACTAATGGCTGAGACATCCTGCAGAGAGTGATGAAGTGAAGCACAGAGCCTCGGTCGTGTCTGAATCTGCAAAATTGTCGAATTACGCCACATGCTTGCTGAGTTTTTGAATACTCAGGAAGGGGCCGCCAGGACTATTTGACTCGAACCTTGGGCCCGATCAAGATTCAAGACTGAACGCGCAATAGTGTTAGTGTCTTTTCCACGATGCCAATTTTTCGCGTGTGGCGAGGCGAGAAGGATAAGTTATGTAATTAGGATCACACTCACCATGTGGACGTCGCATGACTAGTGACTTGGTATGTACCTGACGTCACGAGCTCTGTCAACTCCTTGCTTCTGAAATAGGCAAAAACTGGTTGCCCAAGTGCTTATCGATATCGATTAGCAGCAAGTAGAGGCAAAGGTCACTCCTTTCGTGAGGTTGATGTCAGGTACGTGGACCTCTGAGGAGGTGGCAGTTAGAATGACATTGACATGATTGATAACACATAGAACACAGCTCGACATAACCCTAGTATGTACCCAAGGCAATGCTGATTCAAGCCCTGACTAGTAGCACTCCATTCTACTACTACCCTCAGTCTTGGTACTCGCATGCGGCAGTGCACGCAGACTAAATCAGCTACAAAAATCGGCCGATACATCGATGAGCAAAGCGCTGCAACTTTTGCTGCTGAGCCCTTAAACCCACTCGATCCTACAACCGTTAGCCATGGCTGACATCGAAGCCTTGGTGGGCGTCGCTTTTAACGCACTCGGCACTTTACTCCCTGCCTTCAAGGTAGTACAGCAGATGGCGGCCAGTTACGATCATATTAAGTTCGCACGGAGGAGATGTAAAGCCGTCATACAGCGAGCGGCCCTCGTCATCAAGGAAGTCCATCGCATGAACTTGCAAAAAAGCGAAACCCTGACATCTAATACTACGGAGCTCAAAGTGTACGTACATACCTAATATTAAGTCAAGCAAAGTTGTTGACCTTCATGGCTATCTGAACAGAAAATTGGAAGACGTCCAAGTCATTATGAACAGGTTCGCAGAGATGTCGTTCTTCAAAGCACTACTCCGCTATGAGGTCATCAACCTTGAGATTGAAGAAGCTCATCGATGCCTTACTGATTGTTTGCAACTTTTTCAGGGGAGTCTAGGCTTTGAATATGAGTAATGTGGTTGATGTTGCTTGGATCTCTAGATCCAGCTTTTATTCCATGCGCAAGCTGAGAAGGACAACGCGGCGAAGCAGGATCGTGCAAATCTCCGAAGTCTCCTCACAAATCTAGTGGGTAACTATCCAGAGATACGTCGTCATTTCGGCCTTCGTAGCGATGAGGATGAAGATCTAGCCATGGCTGTCATGGAGAGGGTGCGTGAATGTTCCTACTCGTATCCCATAAGGAATTGATTTTTTAGAAACTGAGGAACACGAACACCGCCTCCCATGAGAATGTGGAGATACAGATTATACAAAAGAGCTTGGAATGCATCAAAGCAACCACCGGAAGGAACGTGCCAAAACAGAACAAGTGGTTGATCACTGAATATGATCTCGACTATTGCGGTACAATCGGTGGTGGAGGCTTTTCTACCGTATTTAAGGCACAATTCCGGGGAATGACAGTTGCAGTGAAGACTTTGAAAGATGTAGGGAATGTAAAAGAGGTTGCTCATCAATATCGAGGTTGTTTACCGGCTGACAACTGATGCGGTACGCACAGGCACTGGGAAGCGAAATTGAAATTTGGAGTGGGCTACGCCATGACCATATCGTCCCGTTCTATGGCGCATCCACCTTGACATCTCCACCTTATATTGTATCGCGGTACATGTCTAACGGTAATCTTGTCCAATACCTATCCAGGAAACCGAATGTGGATCGTTTGAAGTTGGTGTGTCCCGATGATTACGGAGGATTCGACCTGTCACTAAGATTGAATGCAAAGGTCTTTGAGGTTTCTCTTGGGATGTTCCACCTCCACGGAGAGTACATTATTCACGGTGATCTCAAGGGTGTGAGTGCCGTGTGCTGCGATATTGCGCATCTAACTCATATGATCATAGGTAAATGTGCTTATAGATGATTCTGGCAAGGCGTGCATCGCGGATTTCGGTCTTTCAAAGATTTGTTCGGCGGGAACATCAGCAACTCAAGCGGGCAAGATTTCAGGAACCCTTCGGTTTCTAGCACCTGAAGCTCTGAGGGGCCATCCTCTTACTTTCGAAACTGATGTATATGCGTTCGGCATGGTGATCTATGAGGTATTGCACGGTTCCGAGGCATTTTTCGCTCGCTGACATGGTGTCGACAGGTATTCGCGGACGAAGTTCCGTTCATCAGGGAGCCCGATTACACGGTTTGGAAAGGCTGTCTTGAACTTCATCGCCCAACCTCAAGCAAGATTTATGAGCGTGGTTTCAACGACGCGCTCTGGCAATTACTTTCTGAATGTATTTCTCGCGAGCCATCTGCACGACCACGTTTCCAAACCATTCAGGCGCGCCTCTATGCAATGAAGAAGGCAGAATTGCCTTCTCAAACACTTGACCCCGGTAGAAACTTTGTTCTACAATGGGTACACCCTCGCTGATTTTTCAAAGCAATAATTACTGGGGACGAACACATGACGAATTGGGTGGAAGACGCCGGACCGAAAACTTCCTCTACACTACTAGTTAACAGCATAACGCCGCATGTCAAGAAGAATAAGTCGGCATCGGAAGAACGACCCACAACTAATTCATCCAATCGATCCGTGACGAATCGGGTAAATGACGCCCGGCTAATAAATTTCCTTACATTGGCTAACAGCACACCTCTGCTTCTCAAGAAAGCCAAGTCGGCGTCGGGAGAACAACCCGCTGTCTTTCACCGCCAATCTATTTCGCTCGACATCAAGAATATACCGCCAGTGCGTATAGAGGTGACTCGTAAGTACTTTGGTGCCAAATTCGGCCTCTCATCTCGAGCACCTGGTGTACATCTCGAGGAAAACAACTCCTCCCAATGGCAACCGATTAAACCTACAAAAGGCTCGCTGTTGCGGTGAGACTGATAAAAATCTAGTTATCCCCCTGCTGATATCCTTTCAGAGAGGAAGCCAACCGGTTTACATTCCAGAACAGTGTGGGCGAAGGAAAGAATTCATGGGAGTTGGATGGTAACCACGTTATACTGCAGTCTGTGGTAGTAGTTCGTGGAGTGTGCCGTTTTAGCGATGCCGAGACTGCCCAAAAGTGGTTCAGACTGCAGTTAGGCTACGCCAGAAATGGGTCTACGAGTGAATGGGGTGAGCTACTTTATCTAGGCGTCACCATCCCTCTGAGTCCCGCAGGTACATCTAACGTCATTGGTGATTGGTTTGAAACAGTCCGGAGCTGGAGACGCTTTGAACGTGGCCAGGTGCAGAAAGCCGGTTTGGTCGAAGGGGCTACAAGCATAGTGGTATGCGCTTTCCGCTTTCTCAGTCTCAGGTTATGCTGACAAGGGGATAGCCATCCAACGGCTCTTGGGTTAGCGCTGACTTGCCGAAACGTTGGACAGTGGACAACATCACTGGGGATGTGAATTGTATCGTTTGTACCACTAATCCAGGCACCATGCAGGCCGGCAAATTCTGTTGCAAGCTTGAAGGGGACAAGGTCATTTTTGAAACGTATCGACGGCAGCATGACAGAATGCCAATCGCTACAAGGGAGGAGCTCTATCCTTCGGAGGAAGGTGCGGAAACAATGTTTCAAGTCCTCAAGGAGGTTCTGAGAAAGGTCAAAGGGAATAGCAACAGATTGCGTATCCTTTTTTTCTAGACGCTTACAGTACTGAAAGTTGTCCAGTGTCTACTACTGGCGGTGTAAGCATTCAAATCCTGTATTGAATAATTTCCTGTACTTCAGTTGTTTTCATTATCCTTGATGTAAACAAAATGTATACCCAAATAAAGGCCAACGCAGTATGGCAACGCATTGCATACAGCAGAAAAATAGCGCCCAGTAGACGGCAGGTATGGAACTGTAAATCCACGAAGTAAATGTCCTTGAATGAGCGGTTAGGTCCCAACAACACTACATACGCATGTGGTGTTGCTCAGACCTGTTCTCGGGCAGTACTATGGCTTTGGGTAAGTTTTCACTTGTCTTACTCCCTTGCAAAAGCCTTGACAGTAACACGTGTATGTAGAGCAAGTTCATGATGTAGGAAATGAAAACACATTGGGCCATATTGCAATGTGCACAACCCTTACTATGTAGAAGTAAGAAAATACATACATGGAAGGAGAAACAGACAGAGGCCAAAACCACAGCCAGACTTGATGTGATTTGGTGGACATACTCAAGCACTCGCAGACAGGGAACTTCTTCTAGGACATGCTCACCACCATGAGGCTTCTCAGAGCTGTAACTGGAATTGACACGTTCTAGCTATGCAACTACGACACATTTTATCATTTGAAAGAAGAGAGGGTTTGGGCGTTGATGAGGATGCCTACAGCGGACCTCGGGGGTGAGTTATGGCCCGCGTCGATACCGCGTAACTGCCCTAGTGTCGATCTTGCTGCGACTGGCAAGACCCAAGAAGGGCAGGCGGATGTATGTCATCTATGAATGAGATTTCGGCGGTGTAGTCTGCTGTACCTCGAAGTGTTCACCTTGTCACCAAGTGTCCAGCCTCCGGATTTGATCTGGTCAATCTGCGACTGAACTCGAAGACACCATAAACATCCTGGTTTCGGGTAATATGACATGAAATCTCGAAAGGGTCTTGATGGAGTCGAGATATCAACTAGAGGTGACAGTGCCACCGTGGGGCTTGATCGATTATCTTTATTCTGCGCTATGACTGGGTGAGACGAGAGCGCCTAAAGTCGATAATTGGCCCGCTCTTCTCACTAACAATCATCCATGTCCTCATCCCCACCGTTTGATATTGATATTCCAACGCTGGACGACCTGGACGTTGACCTCACTGTGTTAGATGGGCTCGCTCCTGCTGCAGAAGCCACTAAGTGGCTCGCCGCGTTTCGTACGAATACCCATGACTCGGACTTGGTTACCAGCCTGTTTCATGAGCTTGGTTTTTGGAAAGATATATTGGCCCTCACTTGGGACTACCGTACTATACGGGGCGCTAGGGCCATAAAACGCCTTCTGGATGCTCGCCTTGCGCAAACAAGTCTAGCAGCCCTTTCTCTTGCCGAGGATTCTTTTCGTGCCCCAACCCTGCTGAAGCCAATGCCAGGCGTTGTGTTTTTGCGACTTTGGTTCGAGTTCGAGACTAACCATGGTAGGGGAACTGCGGTCGCTTTTCTCGTGCCAACGTCGGATGCCCAGTGGAAGGCATGGTCTCTTCTAACGCGGCTCGAATCACTCAAAGGCTATCCCGAAAGGGTGAGCCTTATTATGAACACTAAAGCCTCTTACAATGGACACCCACGATGCTAGGTGGGGCCTCTACGCGACTCCAGAATAGACCATGGATGGGAAGAGCGACGGCATCGCGAGTTAAATCTGGCGGATGGCGATCCTACAGTCCTCATTATCGGTGCCGGGCATACAGGTTTGCAGGTCGCCGCTCAATTGAAATACATGGGGGTTTCTACTCTTGTGATCGACAAGCATCCACGGATAGGGGACAACGTAAGGGCTCTTTCAAATATTTTGACCTTACTCAAATTACACTCTTCACAGTGGAGGACGCGTTACAAGTCCCTCTGTCTACATGATACAGTCTGTAAGTCATTGTTATCGCCACTACCCACAGATGCTCCATGACCGTACTCAGGGTTTAATCAAATGCCTTACCTCCCGTAAGTACAGCTGTTGGCTATCGTTTTGGCCATCCACAGCTCGTGTCTTATCAGATTTCCTTCAACGTGGCCCATGCATTGCCCTGCTTCAAAGGTGTGTGATAACCCAAAATTACAGCTTACATCCGAATTAGATAATGTGTAGCTTGGAGATTGGCTCGAATTCTACGCAGTAGCTTTGGACCTGAATGTTTGGTTATCTACCAGAGTCATTCGCGCCTGCTGGAATGCAGAAGAAAAAACGTGGTCTATCGTCATTCATCGAAATGGAGATGTTAGAAGAGTGACAGTGAGACATCTCATTTTTGCGACTGGTTTTGGTGGTGGATACCCGAAAATGCCAAATATCGAAGGCACGGGAAGTAATTTCCTTGCGAGTCCAACTTAGCATCAACATCATCTCCTTTTGCAGGATAGCTACGTTGGAATAACTTTACATTCATCACAATACATCTCTGCCTCGGAGTATACCGGCAAGAGGGCAGTTGTGGTCGGTGCTTGCAATTCAGGTGAGGATCAATAATTGTTTGCATTTCTTATTGAAATATTTTTGAGTCTGCGTAGCCCATGACATTGCACTGGACCTATATCGTCATGGCGTGGATGTAACGATGTATGTTGGAGAACTATGTGGATTTATTTACTTGGATCACTAGAAGTTTTACAGGATCCAGCGTTCATCGACATGTGTTATATCCTTGAATGCTTTTAGAGCTTCCTCAGAAGGTACTCCACTCATATTACTACAGCATGTCGTATGGTGTCAACATCATGTTCTATTTGACAGATAAGTACAATGACCATTTCCCGGTGGGCGTTGCAGATGTACTAGGTTATGCGCTACCCTGGCCAAGTCTCAGAAAGGTATTAAAAGACACCACATTGCGTAGGGCATCTACTATTGATAAGTATGTCCATCACCTGTCCTTCGTCATATAGTTTGAGAAGTGTGTCAGGGAACTCCTTAGTGGACTCGAAAACGCCGGTTTTAGAACTAATCTTGGCATCGATGATGCAGGGCCACTATCATTGTTTTTTGAAAGGGGTGGTGGGATATACATTGGTACTTCTTGTTTCGAAGGTCGAAAATGTTGTTCTAATTCCCCAACAGACACGGGTGCATGTCGGGAGATCATCAATGGGAACATCCAAATCCAGAGCGGCTCTTCCGTTCGTCGCTTCGTGTCGCACGGCCTTGAATTAGAGGATGGAACTGAACTAGGATGTGACGTCGTTGTCTTTGCGACAGGGTACGCACTAGTATTTCTTTTTTTCATTTTGAACGGGGCATGGCATAGCAGGAGGCAAAGCTGAGTCACTTTTGAAGGTTCAGTGAATTACGAGATTCCATAACGGAAATGTGCGGCCCTGATATTGCAAACAAGGTTGGTCCAGTGTGGGGACTGGATGACGAAGGTGACCTGCAAGGCGTTTGGAGAAGGACAGGTCAGCCACATCTATGGATCGGCTTGGGTATGTGAATTTAGTTATCTGCTAACCGCTGAACTGATGTTTTCGTAGGGAGCCTAGGAAGGTCGCGATTTCACAGTCTACATCTTGCCCTCCGTTAGTCGATATTTCTTGTGTATTGGCGCTATAACTGACCTTATTTTAAGAAATTAAAGCGCTCGAGGAGGGCCTAGCCACTGAGGATGATATCTATGTGCAATAACTTGGCAGGGTAGATTGAAGCTATGGAGTTGGCCACATGAACACCAAGCAAGAACCTCATCACCCATGATACACGAAACTTATGAAGGAAATACATTAGTTGTGTGTGTGGACTGTACCTCGATGATGAAGGCTCAATTCGTATAGAGCCATGCCAATATCCATCCAGTACATGGATGTGGTCACTACCATCTCCATGCTTTTTGATCCTGATGGTGCGTCGTCGGACATTATTCGACTCGGGCCCCTTCTGAGAACGCCAGACCGCAAACAAAATGATTTTTGCTAATTCGAGGACGATAGCAACGCTCATGGCCAAGGAAGCTCTCTGAGCGGTACATCTTCTTTAAACACCGGTACCAAGGCACAGGAACATCCCACTCACTCACTCGAATTTAAGTCCTGTCCCACCGCTCACCACCATGTAGCAATACCTGTCCCAGTGATACTGAGAATGACATTCATCACCGCCGAAATGGCTTTTCTATCCTCTTTGGCACGTCTGCGCTCTTTCATCGGGTCAATATGGATGTATAAAGGGAAATGTTTCTCCGGTGACGTGCGCGTGCCTGCAAGTAGCGAAATCGGTGTGTTGGGGTTAAAGCACTTTAAATGTCCATTCTGAGGTTTGTGACCATCGAGATACTTGTTGCAGGAGGGTGTAGGGGATGGTGCCAACTAAGGCGCGAGATTTTCTGCGGCTAGCTTAGGTGGCGTCAAACGTTAATGCGACTTGAAGGTGAGGTTCTAAAGAGACGTTCAGACGTTCGTTGTCAGCCATGATTGAGGTAACGTCGACTCGAAGATGTCTTGGAGCTCCCGGTCAAACCGGATCATCGTTACAGGACCAATTGAGAGGAAAGTCAGCAAGTATGGTTCAGAGCTGCAGTCGCTGGAGCTCGAGTGGGTCGGATACATACGAATAGTACTTTGGGATGAAACGCGCAACTTCAAGGTTCGGCGAATGCTCCGGAAGCTGAACTGCAAATATTTCAATCACGACACAAGCGGAAATCTTCATATTGGACGACCATTATTCGAGTTGTTGTTGCACGGCATCCTCGAGCTCTTGAAGGAGACTAGTTGCGCGGGCAGGACAGCGACCTACCAAGTAACACTAGTAATAAAGGGCCAAGGCGTTACCACTGAGTGAGGTAACCTCGATGATCTGATCATCATGACAGATTGCAGCGCCAAAGGTCGATAATCTAACACTCAAAGGTGAGCACATCAAGTCGATAGTCCCTCTCTTTCACTGACGATCATCCATTATATTGATGTCTTCTTCTCCACCGTTTGATATCCCAACGCTGGACGACCTTGGCGTTGACCTCACAGTGCTGGGCGAACTTTCTCCCACCGCAGAAGCAACCAAGTGGCTCACTGCGTTTCGCACAAATACCCATGATAAGGCCACAGACTTGCTGACCAGCTTGTTTCACGAGCTTGGTTTTTGGAAAGATGTATTGACCCTCACCTGGAACTACCGTACTATACGAGGTGCTAGGGCCATAAAACGCCTTTTGGATGCTCGCCTTGCGCAGACAGGTCTCGCAGCCCTTTCTCTTGCCGAGGATCCTTTCCGTGCCCCAACCTTGCTAAAGCTAATGCCAGGCGTCGTCTTTTTACGACTTTGCTTCGAGTTCGAGACTGATTACGGTCGAGGAACTGCAGTTGCCTTCCTCGTGCCAACGTCGGATGCTGAGTGGAAGGCATGGTCTCTCCTGACGTGTCTGGAGTCGCTCAAAGATTATCCCGAGAGGGTGAGTCGTATTATGAATACTTGGACCTCTCATGGATATCGTGCTAGGTGGGGCCTCTACGCGACTCCAGAATGGACCATGAATGGGAAGAGCGACGGCATCGCGAGTTAAATTTGGCGGATGGCGATCCTACAGTTCTCATCATTGGTGCCGGGCATACAGGCTTGGAGATTGCCGCTCGACTGAAATGCATGGCGGTTTCTACTCTTGTGATTGACAAGCATCCACGGATAGGGGACAACGTAAGGGCTCTTTCGGATATTTCGACCTTACTCAAATTACACTCTTCACAGTGGAGGGCGCGTTACAAGTCCCTCTGTCTACATAATACAGCCTGTAAGCAATTGTTATCTTCACTACCCACAGATGCTCCATGACCGTACTCAGGGTATAATCAAATGCCTTACCTCCCGTAAGTACAGCTATTGGCTGTCGTTTTCGCCATCCACACCTCGTGTCTTATCAGATTCCCTTCAACATGGCCCATGCATTGCCCTGCTTCAAAGGTGTGTGATGACCCCAAATTACAGTTTACACCCGAGTTAGACAACTGTGGTAGCTTGGAGATTGGCTCGAATTCTACGCAGTAGCTTTGGACCTGAATGTTTGGCTATCTACCAGAGTCATTCGCGCCAGCTGGAATGCAGAAGCAAAAACGTGGTCTATTGTCATTCATCGAAATGGAGATGTTAGAAGAGTGACAGTGAGACATCTCATTTTTGCGACTGGTTTTGGTGGTGGATACCCGAAAATGCCAAATATCGAAGGCACGGGAAGTAATTTCCCTGCGAGTCCAACTTAGTGTTGACACCATCTCCTTTTGCAGGATAGCTACGTTGGAATAGCTTTACATTCTTCACAATATATCTCTGCCTCAGAGTATACCGGCAAGAGGGCAGTTGTGGTCGGTGCTTGCAATTCAGGTGAGGATCAATAATTGTTTGCATTTCTTATTGAAATACTTTTGAGTCTGCGTAGCCCATGACATTGCACTGGACCTATATCATCATGGCGTGGATGTAACGATGTATGTTGGAGAACTATGTGAATTTATTTACTTGGATCACTAGAAGTTTTACAGGATCCAGCGTTCGTCGACATATGTCATATCCTTGGATGCTTTTAGAGCTTCTTTAGAAGGTACTCCGCTCAAGTTACAGTTTGTATGGTGTCAACATCATGTTCTATTTGACAGATAAGTACAATGACCATTTCCCGGTGGGCGTTGCAGATGTACTAGGTTATGCGCTACCCTGGCCAAGTCTCAGAAAATTATTAAAAGATGTGACATTGCGTACAGCATCTACTATTGATAAGTATGTCCATCACCTATCTTTCGTCATATAGTTTGAGAAGTGTGTCAGGGAACTCCTTAGTGGACTCGAAAACGCCGGTTTTAGAACTAACCTTGGCATTGATGATGTAGGGCCACTATCATTGTTTTTTGAAAGGGGTGGTGGGATGTATATCGGTATTTCTCGTTTCGAAGGTTGAAAATGTTGTTCTAATTCCCCAACAGACACGGGTGCATGTCGGGAGATCATCAATGGGAACATCCAAATCCAGAGCGGCTCTTCCGTTCGTCGTTTCGTGTCGCACGGCCTTGAATTAGAGGATGGAACTGAACTAGGATGTGACGTCGTTGTCTTTGCGACAGGGTACGCACTAGTATTTCTTTTTTTTTCATTTTGAAGGGAGCATGGGATAGCAGGAGGCAAAGCTGAGTCACTTTTGAAGGTTCAGTGAATTACGAGATTCCATAACGGAAATGTGCGGCCCTGATATTGCAAACAAGGTTGGTCCAGTGTGGGGACTGGATGACGAAGGTGACCTGCAAGGCGTTTGGAGAAGGACAGGTCAGCCACATCTATGGATCGGCATGGGTATGTGAATTTAGTTATCTGTTAACCACTGAACTGATGTTTTCATAGGAGGCCTAGGACAGTCACGATTTCACAGTCTACATCTTGCTCTCCGTTAGTCGATATTTCTTGCATAGTACTGGCACTATAACTGACCTTGTTTTAAGAAATTAAAGTGCTCGAGGAGGGCCTAGCCACTGATGATGATATCTATGTGCAGTAGCTTGGCAGGGTAGATTGAGGCTATGGAGTTGGCCACATGGACACCAAGCAAGAACCTCATCACTCATGATACACGAAACTTATGAAGGAAATACATTAGTTGTCGGTGTGGACTGTAGCTCGATGGCGAAGGCCCAATTCGTATAGAGCCATACCAATATCCAGGACAGGAATGTGGTCAGTATCACTACCATCCCCTCCATCCTTTTTGATCTTGGTGCGTCGTCGAACATTCTTCGACTCGGGCCCCTTCCGAGAACGCCAGATCATAAAATGATTTTTGCTAATGCAAGGACGATGGCAACGCTCACGGCCAAGAGGGCTCTCTGAGTGGTACATCTTCTTTAAACACTGATACCAAGGAACAGGAACATCCCACTCACCCACTCGAATCCCACCGCTCGCCCACCATGTAGCAACACCTGTCCTACTGAGAATGGCATTCACCGCAGCCAAAATGGCTTTCCTATCCTCTGGCACGTCTGCGCTCTTACAGCGGGTCACTATAGGATGTATAAAAGGAAATATTTCTCCGGTGACGTGCGCGTGCCTGCAAGTAGCGAAATCATGGTGTCTTGGGGAGAGCATTCTTAAAGCACTTTTGTCCATTCTGAGGTTTGTGACCATCGAGATACTTGTTGCAGGAGGGTGTAGGGGATGGTGCCAACTAAAGCGCGAGATCTTCTGCAGTTAGCTTGTGTGGCGTCAAAATGTTTAACAGAGACATTCAGACGTTCGTTGTCAGCCATGATTGAGGTACATACCTTCCTGTAACGACTCGAAGATGTGTTGGAGCTCTTGAGATGATCCTCGGTCAAACCGGATCATCGTTACAGGACCGATTGAGAGGAAATCAGCAAACACGGCTCTGCAGTTGCTGGAGTTCGAGTGGGTCGGATAGTACGAATAGCACTTTGGGATGAAACAAAATACGCAACTTGAAGGTTCGAATGCTCTAGAAGCTGAACTACAATACTTCAATATTTCAATGACGACACAAGCATATTGGACGACCAATATTCGAGTTGTTGTTGCACGGCGCCGCCTCCTCTTGAAGGAGACTAGTTGCGCGGGCAGAACAACTAAAGTGGGCCGAGGACAGCTGCCAGTGCCACCTATCCAGTAATAAAGAAAACCTCACCAAGTGACTATAGTGGTAACCTGGTTAGACTCAATGATCTGATCATCAAGACAGATTGCAGTGCCAAAGGTCGATAATCTAACACTCAAAGGTGAGCACATAAAGTCGATAGTCCCTCTCTTTCACTGACGATCATCCATTATATTGATGTCTTCTCCTCCACCGTTTGATATCCCAACGTTGGACGACCTTGGCGTTGACCTCACAGTGCTGGGCGAACTTTCTCCCACCGCAGAAGCAACCAAGTGGCTCACTGCGTTTCGCACAAATACCCATGATAAGGCCACAGACTTGCTGACCAGCTTGTTTCACGAGCTTGGTTTTTGGAAAGATGTATTGACTCTCACCTGGAACTACCGTACTATACGAGGTACTAGGGCCATAAAACGCCTTTTGGATGCTCGCCTTGCGCAGACAGGTCTAGCAGCCCTTTCTCTTGCCGAGGATCCTTTCCGTGCCTCAACCCTGCTAAAGCCAATGCCAGGCGTCGTCTTTTTACGGCTTTGCTTCGAGTTCGAGACTAATTATGGTCGAGGAACTGCAGTTGCCTTCCTCGTGCCAACGTCGGATGCCGAGTGGAAGGCATGGTCTCTCCTGATGTGTTTGGAGTCGCTCAAAGACTATCCCGAGAGGGTGAGTCATATTATGAATACTAGTCGGGCCTCTCATGGACATCGTGCTAGGTGGGGCCTCTACGCGACTCCAGAATGGACCATGGATGGGAAGAGCGACGGCATCGCGAGTTAAATTTGGCGGATGGCGATCCTGCAGTTCTCATCATTGGTGCCGGGCATACAGGCTTGGAGATCGCTGCTCGATTGAAATACATGGGGGTTTCTACTCTTGTGATTGACAAGCATCCACGGATAGGGGACAACGTAAGGGTTCTTTTAAGTATTTTGACTTTACTCAAACCACACTCTTCACAGTGGAGGACGCGTTACAAGTCCCTCTGTCTACATGATACAATCTGTAAGTCGCTTTCCGATCTGCCCATAGATATTTCATGTCATATCCAGGGTATAATGAAATGCCTTACCTCCGGCAAGTTCAGCCATAGCTGACATTCACCCTCTGATGCTTATATCTTTCTAGATTCCCCTCAACCTGGCCCATTCATTGCCCCTCTCCAAAGGTGCGTGATAACCCCAAATTACATTTTACTCCTGAGTCAGATGACTGTATTAGCTTGGAGATTGGCTCGAATTCTATGCAGCAGCTCTGGACCTGAATGTTTGGTTATCCACCAAGGTTGTAGGCGCCAGCTGGAATGCAGAATCAAAGACGTGGTCTATCGTCATCCATCGGAATGGAGATGTTAGAAGAATGACAGTGAATCATCTCATTTTTGCAACTGGTTATGGTGGTGGATTCCCGAACATGCCAGATATAGAAGGGAAGGCAAGTTGTTCTTTTATGAGTCCTGCTCGGGTTCGACGTAGCTCCCTTTTTCAGGATATCTACGACGGAACAATTTTACATTCCTTCCAATACAAGTCTCCCTCAGACTTTACCGGGAAAAAGGCAGTTGTGGTTGGTGCTTGCAACTCAGGTGAGAATCAACAGTTGCCTGCATACCTCGTTGAATGTCCTTGATTCTGCGTAGCCCATGATGTCGCACTTGACCTGTATCGTCAAGGCATTGATGTAACGATGTATGTCGGAGAAACATCTCATCTTGTTTATCTGAATCACCTCGATCTTCACAGGGTCCAGCGTTCATCAACATGCATCATCTCTCTGGATGCGCTAAAAGCGTCGTTAAAAGGTAGTCTACACATGGCACAAATTGCGTGGTGTTGATATTATGTTCTATTATAGACAGGTACAATGAACATTTTCCAGTTAACTTTGCAGATATCCTCGGTCATGCGCTACCCTGGCCAAGTCTCAGAAGGTTATTGAAAAACGAGACATTACGTACAGCATCTACTATTGATCAGTATGTCCACCACTCGTCCCTTGTCATATGGTCTGAGAGGTGTGTCAGGGAACTCCTTAGCGGACTAGAAAAGGTGGGATTTAGAACCAATCTTGGCATCGACGGTGCAGGGCCTCTGTCGTTGATATTTGCAACCGGCGGTGGATTTTGTATTGGTATTTTTCCTACCTGGAAGTCGAAAGCATATTTTGACCGTCAGCAGACACGGGCGCATGTCGGGAGATCATCAGTGGGAACATCAAAATCAAGAGCGGTTCCTCCGTTCGTCGCTTCGTTTCCCATGGCCTCGAATTGGAGGATGGTACCGAACTGGAATGTGATGTTGTTATCTTTGCCACTGGGTACGTGTGAGTGTTTTTGTAAGGGGAGCATGGCATGGCGGTGACTCGAGGCAATGCTAAATCCGATCTTGTGAACAGGTTTGATGATTTACGAGATTCCATAAGGGAAATATGCGGCCCGGATATTGCAAACAAGGTTGGTCCAGTGTGGGGATTAGACGACGAAGGGGAACATTATGGCCGCTGGAGAAGAATAGATCAACCACATCTGTGGATCGGCATGGGTATGTGAATTTGGTTATCTCTTGACGCCTGAACCGATGTCTTGGTAGGGAACCTGGCAAGGTCACGATTTCACAGTCTTCATCTTGCCCTCCGTTAGTCGATATTTGTATTTCTTGCGTGTTGGTGGTGGACTGACTTTGTTCAAAGAAATCAAAGCGCTCGAGGAGGGCCTGACCACTGAAGATGATATCTATGTGGACTAACTCTTCGGGGCAGACTGAAACTCGATCGTAGACTTGAAGATAAGAATATGAACGGTGGGGATATGTTGCAGTAGTAGTTGATCGGGGTTAGATACGGACAAACCAAAGACCAGACTTTCCTAAAGAGGGCAATGGTACCCGACGTCACGTTCAATAAGCATGTCAGTGAACGTGTGAGAGTGTCTATGAGGGTACCGCTTCCATACAGCGGTTCTGGAGGAAGGGTATTCTGTATCAGTGCGTACGAGGTTGTGGAGGGTTGCAGCATAAGAGAAGGAACGATTGTATTACGTCGAGTTCTGCCGACAACCTCGAAATCGGACGTGGGAACGTGCCGTTATGGGGGTAATGACATAATACCCGAAAGCGGAAATGGAGGTTCGGGAATGTCCGATAAGTAGGCTGGCGGTAGAGGCGTGAGCGGCAGTGCGTTTTTTCCCTCAGTCGCTCTCCACGACGTCGACGACTACTTCCGCCTGGTGGTCTTCATCTCCGTTGTTGCCCCCTTATAACGGTTTCCGGTCCTCTTTCGGCCCCACCACCATGTCTGTCCTCGTCGTAGCCAAGTTTCCCAGCGTCGCAGCTATCTTCATGGCCTTGGCCGCATCTGCTCTTCTCCTACTTGTCGCCCACGTCATGTTCTCTTTTATGCGACCATGGTCCTATCCACTGGCTCGTTCAGACAACCAAGAGAAATCGAGCATGTTGTCTTTGTTTCTCTTTCGCAACACCCGAGCGACTCTCCAGCCGTGGAATTCACCCGCATCACTTCCTTTCACCTTGCTGACAGAAAAGATGCCTCTGCCAGCTGGCAGCGGCGTGTCTGCACCAAAACGCTTGCCGTTCGTTCCCCGTTGGCACTCCCGTATGCCAGGACCCCAATTTCAACCTCCACGTGAGTATCTTACCTGCCTTGAACTCTGACTTTGGCTAACCCCATAATACAGCACCCGCCTTATACGAAAACCCTGTACCACTGTCAATGGCAAAGCTGATCATGTCACGGCATGTACGTTGCGCCGTTTGTGCACTTCTTTCATTTCTCCTAAGCACGCGTTCTACAGACCTTCCGCAAACCAAACCCTAATCGGTCGCGGCGACCTTCCATAACATCACCGAAGAGTCTGGTGTCGCCACCACAAACCCCATCACGCCTTTATCATTCAATAGCATAACCATCCCTTAATCGCTGTTTCCTGCTGCATCCTGGCCAACTACCCCAAAGGCAGCACCGGAGACGCTTCATAGCTCCCACACCAAACCAACTTGCACACTAAATAGCAATTCCTATAATCACGAGGCATCGACGTCCCGCTCAGACCTTTTTCCTTTGAGCCACCACGAGTTGAAGACGACATCCAACTATCTTGGTATTATTTATGACAGTACGTGGTCTGGGATGTTTGCAGCGAAGTGCCGCAAACACGTGAGATGTTACGGACTTGCGGATATTTTCTTCCTTCCATGTACCAAGGACTTAGGCAACTTTATTCTTTCCTCTTATTGTTTTGCTCAAAGATACGCTTTTACGGAGTCCCTTTTAGTTTCATTTGCATTCGTTTTATATACCACTTACCTTGGCACTTAGGCATGCAGTTTGTCTGGAACGCTTGCAAAGAATATAACGTGAAACCTTAAACAGGTTTTTTCTCTCTGAAATTGACTTGATGATGCCCAGCAATGACCTCTAGATCTGCCTTTGTGCTTAACGTGCTAAATTCACCAGAAGAATTAGATCTGAGAAGTTTCTGAAGTAACATAATTGCTAGGCAAGTATCTGGATAAAATTCATTCCCCAGTGAACTCATGAAGTTTAGGAGCATAACGACTGATGCAGGATCATGCCTGATTTTGGCAAGCTTCTTTCAACTGGTCGCCTAGAAACCAGAGGAATGCTATCTTCCTCTCTTAGTCTGGCTGGGCCATACTACCTGCACCCTATCTCTTTATTCCTCGAAGACATTACATTGCACGAAGAGGGGAAAGTAGGCTTAAATATACTCAGCTGCCGCTGATTTGGATCGAGCAGATGCCTAGTGTGCCGCAAGGGGGGTACACTGCAGAACAAGATCAGAAGGTTTAAGATGTCCTGGCCGCTATCAAAGACGGGAAGTATCCTATTTTCCGAGAAGCTGCAAGGTGTGATTGATCTATCTAAGGAATGTTTCAGCCGCCTGAGTAACACCTGACCTGATAATGCCTTCGTGATCGAGCGCTTTGGAAGCCACAAAATTAAACTTTCAAGCCGCACGGAGACTTGAAGCCGTGCCGAGCAAGTGGTGTGGACAGCCAAAATCACTAAGAACGCATTAACGAAGGTGTTCGACCAGTGCACTCGCGATATAGAGGAAATCCTGGACGAGTTGGCATTCGGACTCCTTATCAACACAAGCATCTTTGAAAGAGAAGATAACAGCGGGTCTCCAAAATGGACATCCATCTTCTTGTGGATCCCGGCATCGACGCTTGATCAACAATATGGCAGGCGACTCGGTCATGTCAATTTCTCTCTTCTTTCGGAGAGGCCATGATGTGTTATGGTAGCCTAGTCCCAGTCCGTCCGTTATGTAAGCCTTGTTAGCGCAGTCGGCTAATCTTAATCCATTTCATTTTATCCATCGGTTTCCCACTATCCGTGTCCTCCAATTTTCCATTTATCCCGAGTTGCGGGTGCCTTGGTAGCTTTTATCGTCCCTCACGCTCCCTACCCATAGTTATCCATTAATCGCACCACCTATCCCTGATACCAGTACCCATCATTGCGCCGTGGCTGTGCCACTTGACTCCTCTGAGTCCCCACATTGGACCTTTAAGTGAATAATCATCAACTCGGTAGGAAATATCCTGCATTCTTCGCAGTAGATTTCTTGTCCAGTTCACTGAAGGATTTCGGACTCTGGATTGGACCAGTGTTTGAAAGCGTTGATGGAGAAGAAGCGGCCGCGGACGAAGGGCGAAGGCGGTATATCTGATCACGGTGGGAGTCCTTGGAGTCCGCACGGATGATAATCAAAGTTTCCTTTTTAGGTGCTCGCTGAATGGTAATACACCGGTATTTGAAACATGCCCTGTACACAGTGTGGCAGTCTCCCACTGCCCTCGACACAGGACACTCTGAATCACACGCCTTTCGGTCAGGAACGTGTCCGTTTTCTCTTGTCACCGCCGGGCTCGACGAATGCGATGAAGTAATCCAATGAGATACCCAGTTGCGTGAAGGTTTTAGAGAAAAGTAGAAATGAGTCTAGTATCGAAGAGACCGAGGAAGACAATTCGGAAGGAGCTTGACGAGCTCCCTATATTGGCACTGAGATTCTTACTTGTGTTGTGACGAACTCACTCTCATTCAGCCCAGCAAGAAATGCGCCGATCTGGAGCTTTATTAACTTCAGGGGGATGATGGACCCCATTTGGGTCATCGAACGCCATCAAAACATATATAAAGGGCTTAGAATCACGGCGCAGTGCCCCCCCTAACGCTCAGCACCCTGCATGTTTACCTTCACCCCCTGCGGCCATGTCTGAACGACGACTTGCAGAAGAAGTTCGCAGACCAATCGGTGTCCGTTTCAGCGATGACTCCACCTCAAAGCGGCTCGAGCGTCCTTCAGGTTGGAGGGGAATCTATTCTCATCCAACTGTCCAAGTCGCCTTTCTCGGCTTCACTTGTTTCATGTGTCCGGGCATGTTCAACGCGCTCACCGGTCTTGGGGGCGGGGGTCAGCAGTCCAATACGGTCCAATCAAACGCTACCGCTGCTGTTTATGCGACCTTCGCTTTCTTTGGTTTCTTCTCGGGGCACGTCCTTTCTCCTTTATCTTCTGTCTGGCAGGTTATTCCTGACATTTCGACTTCAGCACTATAAATAATGTTCTTGGGGCTCGTCTTTCCCTTACGCTGGGGTCCTTGGGATATCCTCTTTACATATCTGCCTTCCTGTATGTTCTACTTCACATTCACGTCGTGAGTGACTAAACTCAGATGCTATAAATCTCGTAGGGTTTTCAACATTCATCCAAACACTGGTGCATATGTAATCACTGCGGGTGCAGTCTTGGGTTTCTGTGCAGCCCTGCTGTGGACAGCGCAGGGATCTCTCATGATGTCCTATCCTACGGAGTCCCAGAAAGGCATGTACATTGGTATTTTCTGGGCTATCTTCAACTTGGGTGGCGTTGTTGGTGCCGCCATTGCTTTCGGACAGAATTCCGACTCAAAGGATAATAGCGGTGCGTCTGGACGGCGTTTATCAATCCATCCAAACAGTCTGACATGATCGAGACCAGTGAGCAACGGGACCTATGTAAGACCAACCAAAAAGGGTCTTGTTAAAAATGCTTACATAGTTCACATTAGATCGCTTTCCTGATTCTTTCAGCCAGCGGGTTCTTCATCTCTCATTTGTTGATGAATCCAGACAAAGTGATCCGATCAGATGGCACCAAAGTTGCCAAAGTCCGCCATCCTTCCTGGAAAACGGAATTTATAAACCTATTTGTCGCCCTTAAGACAGATCCGTGGATTATCTTGCTCTTTCCGATGTTCTTCGTGAGCAACTACTTCTATACATGGCGTACGTAGGCTTCTGCCTGGATGACTATCTACCGATCTCTCTGACCCCAATCCCTGCAGAATTCAATGACTATAACGCCGCCCTCTTCACGATTCGCGCACGGGCGTTGAACAATTTTGTCTACTGGATTGCACAAATCATTGGATCAGTTTTTATAGGGTATTTCGTCCTGGACAACAGGTTCTTCCGACGCAAAGTCCGTGCATACTTCGGATGGATTACTGTCTTTGTAATGGTCTTCATTGTGCACACCTGGGCCTACTTTTATCAGAAGTGAGTCCAGCTAGTATTACACCCACATGAAATTCTCACTTGTGAAATTGCTCTTGCGTCTAGGGACTACACGCGCCAGTCCGTAAACGCACAAGATTTCCACAAGATCGATATCCATGATAGCGAATACCCTGCACATGTTATACTAATGATCTTATACGGAATCCTCGATTCCAACTGGCAATCATACGCATACTGGCTTATGGGTGCTATGTCCAATGATATGGCCAAACTGGCTGTTTTCACTGGGTTTTGTAGGTCACTCCCTGATCTGTGTCCTGTACTAAATATATTCTTACCCCTTTGGTCTTGTAGATAAGTGCCTCCAGTCATCCGGTGCAGCCGGTGTATGGCGCGCGGACGGTGTCGGGCTACCGTGAGTTTTTCCTATCACGTGCCATTTATGGCCTTCCTGCACTGAACATGGCTAAATGGGCTATGCAACTGACCACTATATTTGAAATAGATACATGAATCTCTTTCTCTCAACGTGGGTATTAACGGCCGCCGGGATGGTTTTTGCCCTACCGATGGTATACTACCGCGTCAAAGACTTCACCGACGAACACGATCACGAAGCCTTGTGAATGATTTTCGCGCTCCTCTGTCACTAGTTTATAAATGCCTCTTGATCGTCCTCTCCTAGAATCCGCAATGCTGACATGGAAAAGGCGAGGCCCTCCCCAGTAGGCCGCTAACGCCCAACTACTTCACGAGGGATGCGACGAGCTACGTATTTCATTTCCTGTTACGAATCTGCAAGGGGGAACTGTTGCAGGAAGGCCACCTGTACAATGGTTCACGTCATGGACGTATGTGTAAGGACTTGTAAGGGGATTATGGGGGCATCGATCGTACTGTACACTGAAATTACATAGACACATTACCTACTTCTATATTTGCACTATCAGTATGAACTTACGTATGGATGTTGTATGGTTACACATGTCATTCTACATAAGCCTTGGCTATGTACACGCAGCGCTTTACAGAGCTAATGCTCTGGAATGCAATGAAATACTCTGTATATTGGCATGTGAGACATGCATGCATTCGCGGATCAGTGACTTGGGGGAAAGTCAGCTCTTGCGAACATTGGTCCATATTTGAAACGATTGCTGGGGCGTCCCACAGATAACCAAATTCACATACCCAAGCCGATCCACAGATTACGTAGCTGGTTGACCTGTTCTTCTCCAAACGCTCTGCAGCTCCCCTTCATCATCACCAATCTTGTTTGCAATATCGAGGCCGCAAATTTCCCTTATGGAATCTCGTAATCTACTGGTCCTTCTCCTTCTCACAACATTGGCCTCAGGCCTTCTGCCTTGCCACACTCCATCTACAAAAGACAAAAGACATCCTAGTACGTACCCAGTGACAAAGACAACAATGTCACACCACCAGTTCAGTCTCATCCTCCAATTCGGAACCGTGCGGGACGAAGGGACGAGCAGAAAAGCCGCTCTTGATCTTGAAGTTACCAGAGAATCAGAACATGCCTTAACATCCGGGCAGCGACATACCTATATAGAAGTCACCACCCCTTGTAAATGATGATAGCACCGTCCATGCAAAATTGGTTCTAAAACCAATATTTTCAAGTCCGCTAAGGGAATATCAGACTATACGGCAAGACAGACCCAGTTGGCGGACTTACATGTCAATGGTACATACTGTACGTCATATTGCGTCTGTCAATAAGGCTCGAAGACTTGGCCAGGGTCGTGCATAACTAGGGACATCCACAACGTCCACTGGGAAATGCTCCTTGTACCTCTCCCAAGAAGAACATGCCATTACATATATAACCAGTGGCATGAATGGACAGGAAACGACATGTGTTGATGAACGCCGGATCCTGTGAAGTACCTAGTGATTCAAATAAACGCATTTGCATGCTTCCCCCGACGTACATCATTACACCAACACCATGCTGATACAGGTCAAGGTTCCGATTAAGGAAAACAGATGCCATCTTGATTTCTGCATTCCAGCTGGCGCTCATAACTCTAGTGGATATCCAAACGTTCAGGTCTAGAGCTGCTATGTAGAATTGGAGCCAGTCCCCATGCTAACACCAGTTGTCTGACTCATGGACTGCAATTTGGGGTTATCACGCACCTTAGAGGAAGGACAATGAATGTACCAGGTTGAAATTTGAAAAGAATAATAACCATGTGCAGAGAGGACGACAGTCAACAGTTGTACTTACCGGAGTTAAATATAAATCATTCGACCCTGAATATGTCCAATTAAGAAAATTAACTTACAGACTGTGTCGTGTAGACGGAAAAACTTGTACCTTGTCCTTCACTGTAAGGACTGGCTTGAGTAAGGTCGAAATACCTGAAAGAGTCCTTACATTAACCCTCACCGTGGATACTTGTCTATTACAAGAGTGAAACTGGTGTGTATTTCAGTCGAGTGGCGATCTCCAGGCCTGCTTGCCCGCCCCCAATAATAAGGACTGCAGCATCGCTGTCTGCGAGATTTAACTCGCGATGCCGTCGTTCTTCCCATTCGAGGTCCATTACTATGGAGTTGCGTGGAGACTCCATCTAGCGCGGCATCCATGAAAGGCTTTGGGATTCATAATATGACCACCCTTTCAGGATAGTCTTTGAGCCACTCGAGAGACGTCAAAAGAAACCATGCCTTTCACTGGGCTCTGGTTGGCACAAGAAAAGCAACGGCAATTTCCCTAGCACAATTAGTCTCGAGCAAAGCCGAAAGACACGACGCTTGTAAATATGTATTGGCTTTAGTAGGGTTGCACGGAAAGGATCCTCGGACGACGGAAATGGTGACGGTAGGCACTGAACAAACTGAAAACTGGCAAATTTACCGAACCGAACCGACCCGGATTCAATTTCCAGATTAGTAGTGTTGCACGTGACTAAGTACTGACTACATGTAAGTAGTACTTGGGCAAAGGACTAAGATTTACCATCTTACTGGCGTCATGACCAAGCACAGCAAGAATAACACAGCGTCCTCCGTCTTTTCATATGCGGAGAAGCGAAAAACAGAATATGGCACCCAGCGAGTATGTTTTTTGCGTGATCTTTACCGAGACGTGCTTCAATGAGCTAAGAGTGCACACTTTTAGAAACGACTGGGCAATGAGTCCATGCGAAGCTTCGATGCCTGCGCCCTTTGCTTGCAACGGGCAAGAGATCCCATAGCTTGCGACCGGGGTCACTTGTTTTGCAAGGAGTGCGCCTATACCGATCTCTGTGCGTTAGTGTTCTTTGTATAACACCAGCCACGGAGTAATAATGGTCTTTAGTGACACAGAAGAAAGATATGAAACGACAGAAAGAGCGGTTGGATAGGCTCAAACAAGACGCGGAAGAAGAGAAAGCACGAGCGTTAGAAGCTGCGAGGGAACGTGTGTTGAGAGATTTCGAGAAAGGACATATTAGTTTATCCTCGAACCCGAAGGTTGCATCAACAACTTCGGGGTCGGATATGAAGGATTGTGAGCTTTTTACTCCTCCCATCTTGCGACGGATGGTGAATCCTCCACAGCTCGACCAGGGAAGCGGAAGCTTGATTTTGACTCCACTACTGTTGAGACATTCATGAGAGAGGCTGAGGAGGCAGCGCTTAGGCAGATTGAAAAAGAGCAAGCAGAGGCATTGCGGGCAAAACTCCCCGATTTTTGGCTCCCGTCGTTGACGCCTACGTACACCTCAGGTGGACCACCATCATCATTGAAAGACGTCAAAGTGCAGACAATGTGTCGAGGAGGTGACCCATCACATCCCATCAAGTAGGTTCATGCTTTGAATGAGACTGTCGACTCATGCCCGATGTGAAGCTTGAAGTCATTTAGCCCTGTGCAATTTTCCTTTGCAGCGTCAAGTTCTCGCTCCTTAGAGTCTACTCCTGCGGGGAACCACAAGGGAAATGCGGAAGATAAGCAGTTCCCCGTATGTCCATCCTGCAAGAGTAACCTTTCGAATAATAAAGTCATGTTTTGTGCGTATTTGCATTCAAAATTGTGACTCTTCTCTTAACGTGTGACAATAGTGATGAAGCATTGCTCTCATGTTGTCTGCAAGGTTTGCACAGACTCACTAATACGGCCTACTAAGCAGTGTATAGTTTGTGATAAGACTCTGGATGATCGGGATATCATAGAACTAAGGAGAGAAGGTGCGCAGCCCGCATGTTGCTGCATATTTGTCTTTGTTAACCAGGATGTTCCTATAGGGACGGGTTTTGCTGGTGGTGGGCTCGCCGAAACTACGAAGAGCGGCCTTGTGTTCCAGGGCTAGTGCCCCAGTTTCGGGGCAGGAAATAAGGCTCGTTAATGTATGGACAAGTCCCCTTACCCACACCGAGATGTAACCCCTGGCTATATTCTCAGGCTTGTGATCTCCAACTTGATTCGCCGAGCACTCTTTGATATTGAGGGAGGGTCATCATTCACATTTTCGCGATGACCGGTAGAGGTGTATATGCAGTCTTCGGTTTACAGAAATGCAAGCGACATCCTTCCTGGGACCATATTTGTCGATCGCACTTTTGGGGCTTGTTGAATGCTAGGGCAAGTGAACTAGGGCTTTCAAGATTCAGCTCATGCCCATGATATTATTGGATTTTCACCCTAGTGAATTTTGTGCACCAGGGAAAACCCCGAAGCTCGCCACTGCTGTATAAAGCCAGCCATCGACCGCAAGCCTGAGCCGCGTAATTCGAACTGCATTTGGAAAACAAAATGGCCCGCTTGGGTCTTGTCTTTCGAAATCAAACCGCTTTGACTCGATGTGTCCAAAAATGGTTCCTTTGTTCCCGGTAGTTGTTGCCCGTTCATGACTGACGTGCTGGTGACCACAATCAAACACGGGTGCCAGGACAACTTCAATGCTGCCATTCTTTCGCCTGCAGCCGTTTGCCAAGGTAACAAGGCGTCGATCATACTAAAGGAGTCTGCGACGTCGAATCAACCGTTGGGGATGCTCACAGCTACAACTCCGCTGTCCTGCAGGTATTTTGTCCACCGCCCTTTTAATCGTGACAACCTCGTGGCTCAAAGCACTGTTCACTTGGTGTTCGTCCACCGTCCACAAAAACCCGGCGTACCATTTAAACGACTATGGGAGACATGATCTGCCACAATACTGCTGGCTCCCCATCTCCACCCCCTCTTGCAGACGACGACACTCATGCTGGCCCCCATCTCACTTAACAGTGCTATGGAAAAATATTTCTACAAAAATTTCCAGCAACATCTCCTTGCCGATGACTTGCAAATCAGGGCAAAGAAGATGGTGGCTTGTTTTTCAGACAGCTTCCTCCCGCTACCCAACGACCATTTGAGTGCCACCTGGGGTGAACTCCCTAATGACACCATGGACGTCATGCCGATGTCATTCAAGGCTGACATGATATTCCTTCGTGCCCCACCGTCAACGCCGGTGGACGGAACTTTTGCTGTCAATGGGGGGTCTAAATATTGCAATACCTTGACTGGTAACCGCAGTGACAATGAAGGGTCCCTATTGCTGTACGAGACAGAATCCTGCCCGACCCCTGGCCTTGCGACATTCGAAATGGTAGACCTGGATCTCCCGGACACACCTCATCCACCTAAACGGGATATGGACGATGATAGCCCACTTCAACGTGATCCTGGAGAAGGGCCGTTGGATAACCTGGATAGTGGTATCGTCGCAGATCATCCACAAAACTCCGACAGGGCTTTGTCTAAGTCGGATTCTGATGGTGCCTCATCGAGTCGAAGAGATTCGCCTATACCACCGGTGAAATTACAGGAGTTGGTGGATGGCAGCATTTCAGAAATGCATGCTCGTGGCATCGAGCCTTTCGTCGAATCCCTATTGATTAGTGGCGTCGAGACCGTTCAATCAGCGACCACTGTATCTTTTATTGTTCATGGTATCATCAAGCAACTTTTTCAGCAGTCGTACACCGAAGCAAGGGACTTGTCTAGGGCAATTCGCATTGGTACATTGGAGATGTTTCGCCAGCATTGGAAAGCAGTACGTGTCTCTCGATCACGCTCTTGATGTTACAGATTGTAATGCGAATCAACCGCAGGACGGCGACTGGATTGAAGTTTCTTCTACGTCAAGAAAGCATTCGTATTTAACCTTACGTGGGGTGAACAAAGCTGGCCTCATGGGATCGCTATATAATGTAAAAGTGGTGTCAGCAGAGGACGTCTTCCTATGCCTATCCCTTCTTCTGGAAGGCGAGAAGCACTTCGATCGCTTGTGTGCCATGCATGCGTTGCTCGTCCAAGCCAACGATAAACTGTGCAAGAGTCGCAACCTGCCCACCTTGATGGAATTCAGAGCACAGTTGACCGTAAAAGATATTGTTTCTGGTGTATATAAGCGGGCACCTGCGTCACCTGCTGTGACTATCCTTCAGGTGAATCCCGCATTTCACCATAAATCATGTCTCAAACTAACTGCGGGCATTACCTACGCAGGATATTCTTGACACCATTGACGGGTGGATGGACACCCAGGCGGTAAAGCGTACGCGATACCAAGCAGATACGAAGCCCCGCCCCGTCCCCCCACAAGCTGTCGGCCCTAGACTGCGTGGTGGTTCGCGATGCTGATCATTCGATGTGTCCACTTGGGATCAGAAGAAATGCAGCAGGCTGCAGAGGATAATTAACTCCCGCTACCCCTTAATATTGGACGTTTTCCGCGTCGAGCATGACGACGTGTATTTCGCTTGGACAAGTGTAGATCAATGTACAGTAAAGAAACACGGATGTATACCCTCAAGGAAACTCCGCTAATGCATCATCCAACCAACGCCAACTCCTATACAGAAACTGCCCACCATAGCTATACGAATCTGACATTCTGACAGCTGTTGTATGAGGTGGGACAACCCGTTCCTTATGCGGGCTTTAGCAGGGACAAAAAGTGAAAAGGTAAATGCGATCAGCGACGAAAAATGTAATGGGTCGAGGGCAGATGGTGCAGCTTGGCGATTGATGTGAAGAGGTCGCTCTGTAATGGTATCTTCGCGTGCTCTTGTCGCGACGTCGTGAGAGAGACGTGCTTCCCACTCTGCTTCCCATTTCGCCCTGTCCCACGATGGCGACTTTTCCGAATGAATGTGCACAGCTATCTCTCGGTGGGCTGCGTGGATCTCTTCAACTGCACGCTCAACTTCTCTCCAGTGCAAGAAACGGTCTGCTGCTTCATACCGCAATGAAGAGAGTGTTTCGGGTGAACGAAATAGACCATGTCGAAGCGCGCTCGCAGATGATGGACAGAATGAGGACATGTGGGGTCGTGATGGGAACCGAGTTTGATCAAGACCATACCGAAGAACGATAACTGGGATGTGGACTGCAAGTGTGTCGATTATATCGTTCTCTTTTGCAGAGGGAGCTGTACCAGCCATAGTAATACTCATTTATATGATTTTTAGAAGGTGACCAGGTATACTGACCTGATTTCGATAGAATAATCAGTGCCGTATATATAGGTGTGGATGGAGTCGCGATGAAAGTGGTAAGGGAGGCGCAAGGTTTGCAGTGTGGGTCGATAATCTCGAGTAGTGTGTGGAAAGGAGAATGTATGACCGGCAGAATAGTTGAGCCCTGAAAGAATGAGTGGGTTGCTTCGATATTTTGAATGTCTGAAATGCGTACATCAACGCCGACGTTCCGTCGGGTTACAATCTCCACATTCCTGGCAGGCTCAAATTTCTCCAGCCCATGGGGATCCCGGTGTTCAATCCAATCAGTAGATGCGCAAAGGAAGGATCCGTCGCTCGTGTCTTCCCATGTACCACTGTCGACTATGTCTTCATTATCATCCAGTAGAAGGCTGGACACGAAATCGTGGTCCTCGGCGCCGTCCCCAATGATAATCAGTCGTATCTCACCCAGCGTCTTCCCGTATTGTGTTGGTTGCGGAAGTGCTTCAGGCAGTGTCAAGGAAGGGATGATGAGCCCCTGTGTCGTGTCTCTGGCATGATCGGTGTGGGTGTGGGAATGCGGGGGGCTCGCAGCTGCAGACGAGAAGAAGAAAGACGATCCAATGGACGGTAGGGAAGATATCGAATCTGGAGGACTGTCTGTTGGCGATGGCATACCGCTTGAATGGAGTAGGGGAGACTGGGAAGGTTCGCCAGCTGTTGGGCTCATGCCAGTGTTGAAGAGATTCTCTTGTCGTGAGCTCAAGGGGCATATTGTGGAAGTGCTCGTCAGTGCGTCGCCACATTCCATGGTGGGGAGACTAGGAGGTACTGGTGGTAGTTGTAATATGGGAAGAAGACGTACACGAGCAGGAATTTGACGCCCGCTACACGTGTTTGGCACACATATCAGACTACTGATTGCAATTTGATTCGAGTCTATCGAAGTACTGCGGGTAATCACGACCTCGCTAAGTTATACACGAATGACCAGAAATTGTTCAGGGATCTCGGGGTTCTCTCGTGGAACAAGGCTTGGCAATGTATATTTCTCGCCATTTTCATCCACAAAAACAGTTCGTTGCACCTGGTTCAACCGTTAATTAGCAAAGCGGAAAATAGACATGTTTCTGACTTGCCTGCCATACTTGGGTATTCAACCCAATTTGCGTAAGCGTCGAGGAACAATGCGATGTAATGAAAAGGGCGGTCTTCATCATGGTAGCTAGTGACATTTGCGCTCCCCATGACACGATGATATGTAAAGTACGAAGGTTCTCCGCTAATGCAAGTAATGGAGCTGCGGCAGTCTGGGCCAAGATGAGAAACTTGCTCATCTGCAAGATCAGTAAAGGAGCTGACCAGATCTCCTTGGCATAATACCACAAAAAGTTGTTCAACCCGGGGGCATTGCGAACATATTGATCGAAGAACGGTGAGACTCAACTGCATGCGATGGACGGAGAAACACTTGAGACGAGATCCATGGGTAGTCACTATGCTTCTCCAGAAATCATCAGGTATTGGAATATCGCCAAATATATTTGTGGGATACAGCTGAAAAGCTTCGAGAGGCGCAGTCCCAAGGAGACGATCGATGTTCTGAGTCCAATCTACTACTGACATGCGGATGTCCACCGTCAGAGTAATAGACCTCAATCGTCGGAATGCCTGTGTACGATGGCACATGTTCTTGAATGTGCTCATGTCCTTTCAAAGTGAGGCCAGGAAGAGTTAGAAGACCATTCCCTGACATACAAACGATTGGGACAGGCCCTCCAAATTAAGTTCGAGAAGCCCTTCGAGATTTCCAGACACGAGGGCTCCTACGCCTCTGTGGGTGACCTTCGGACACCCAACAATGAATAAATGTTCGAGATCAGTCAGATGAGGTGACAGGGACTCCAGGAACGCATCTGTTACATGAGTCGAAGCCTATAACATTCGTGTAGGCCACCAGAGGGACGAAGAAACCACTCCATACCTTGCATACGATTGTCAGACTTCGTAGTGTTGTACGCGTTGCAGATAACCACGCGGGGAGCGTGTCAAGCACTGGAGCACTCGGCATAATGAGCGAGATCTTCTTCAGCTTGTGAAATCGAAGGAGGACGGCTGGATCGTATCCTCCACTGTTTCCATTTATCTCCAACTCCTCTAATCGCGGACAATCGCTGCAGAGTGACTCAAGTATATCAATGTGAAGAGACCCATCCCTCGTCCAAGTACAGGACTTGAGGTTGATGCAGTTCTTGATTCCCTTGACGCAGATGCCCAGTAAATATGAGTATGACGAATGACCCTTCGGGAAATCTTTGATTTCTAGAATGCATGTGAATGGATGAATGGATGGACCATGCAGCGACGGTACCAAGCTTCCGAACATGCACAGCTATACGAGGACAATCGGTTAGGGTCTGGAACAGAGAAACAAGCTACGCAAGCCCGCTCAGGTCAAGTTACGATATGTCAAGAATGAGGTCACCTTTAATTTCGCATCCTTGTGCCATGGGAAGATATGCACACAGCGGTACAAGACTGGGGTCGCAAATGTATTAAAGGCTTTGCTCACGAGACATAAGGCAGCGAGGTGACTGGGCTTGGGCACGAAATCGAAGATGGTGGGCAACAGTTCCAATGGGATGTCGAGTAATTGAGCCATGGTATATCGGTGTGCACCGCCACCTAACTTGTCTGACTCAGCAATGTCACTTCACTAGTAGTAGAAATTCATTGCAAGTTCGCAGTCCCCGCACTCACCACCATGTCAGGACTCGATGACGACTACGCCTTCAACGAACAGGAATCCGATCCTGTTCAACCCGAGGAAGAGGAGGAGGAAGCTCAGACTGAGCAAAAGCGGAAGTACAGGGGATCCATTTATGATGCACTGGATGACGAGGAGGAGGAGGAGGAGGAAGACGAAGAGGGAGAAGACCACCGTGGTAAGAAGCGGGCAAAGGTAAGGAACCTCTGTTCTTTCTTCCCCGATTGTCTCAAACACAGTGGTAGCATCGGCATAAGCGTTCTGCAGTGAACCGCTTTCTCGATGTAGAGGCCGAGGTTGATACTGAGGAGGAGGAAGAGGAGGAAGAAGAAGAAGCCGGTAGAGGTGTGCAAAATACTAGTTAGCCACCCGGCAGTAACTGATCTTATTTCACAGACGAGTTCATCGCCGACACGGGCCTAGATGACTATGACATGAACCGGAGAGCTGCCGTCAATGCCCGTCTGGATAGGGAACGAGAGCTGGATGATCAGGACCTCGCAAAAATTGCCCAAAATCTCCATGAGCGCTATGGGCGTGCCACAGTGCGGTATACAGGGGATATGAATGAAGTTCCCCAACGACTCCTCATGCCTTCCGTACACGACGCGAGTCTATGGCAAATCCGTGTCAAGGTGAAGTGACTTGTGCGCCGTGGTGCCTCAACATTGACGGAAATTCTTATGTTTAGCCCGGTCGTGAAAAAGACATTGTTTTCAGTCTCATGCGCAAAGCAATTGATCTCGAGTACACTGCTCAACCCCTGCAAATATTGTCTGCCTTCCAACGAGATTCGCTGCCGGGCATGATCTACGTCGAAGCTCGCAGTGCCCAGCAGGTTAACCAAGCATGCAAAGGCCTGGTGGGCGTTTATCCCAGCAGAGGGATTACTCTAGTCCCTATTGAGGAGATGGCCAGCCTTTTGCAAATAAAGAAGCAAGATTTGACCGTCACTCCAGGAAGTTGGGTTCGAATTAAGCGCGGAAAATACCAGGGTGATCTCGCACAGGTCATGGATATCACCGAAAACGGCGAAGACGTTGGGCTCAAGTTCATTCCACGCATAGACTTGAACCCAAGGGACGATGCCAGTGCTGATGGCCGGAAACGCAAAAAGGCGACTACCGGGACTTCGAGCATGCGTCCACCCCAGCGGTTCTTCAACTACGAGGAGGTCGTCAAGGTCTATGGTCGAAAGCAGGTGTCAAAACGTAACCAGGTCTACGTTTTCCAGAATGATACCTACAAAGATGGCTTTATTGAGAAGGACTTCAAGCTATCTGCACTGCAGCTGGACAACGTGAATCCAACTTTGGATGAGATCACGCGATTTACACGAGGTCAAGACGGCGCCGAAGGCGAAAACACTGTTGACCTTTCGATCATTGCGGAGGCATCCCGGAAGGCGGCCATCGCGGTACTCCAACCAGGAGACCACGTCGAGGTCTTTGAGGGAGAACAGTCAGGTGTACACGGTGTCGTTGACTCCATCAGTCAAGACGTCGTTACCATTACGGCAGTCGGCATAGATATCGATGGCCAGAAGATTGACGTCCCCGCACGTAGCGTTCGCAAACGATTCAAGCCTGGAGACCACGTAAAGGTGATGACTGGTCAAAACGCAGATGAAACTGGTTTGGTGGTTTCCGTGTCAGACAATGTCGTGACGTTCGTGTCCGACATGACTATGCAGGAGGTCGGCCACCCCACTCGATGCCCTTATTTGTTGTTTACATTTGCAAATTCCAGGTATCTGTCTTCTCGAAGGATCTCCGAGAAGCTGCAGAAGTAGGCACCGGGACGAATGTCGTTGGCAACTACGAACTACATGATCTCGTGCAACTCGAGTAAGTACATTCGCAGATCAATACTGGTCACGCATCTGACATCGTGTCTATCACGCGATCAGCCTACAAACCGTTGGTGTTATCTTCAAAACCGAACGAGATTCCTTCAGAGTACTCGACCAGAATGGTCAAGTTCGGCTCGTACAACCCCATCAGATCTCGATGCGCCGGGACTCGAACCGTGCGATCGCAACCGACTCGGAGGGTCATGAGCTTCGTGTGAATGACAATGTTCGCGAAATCGAGGGGGAGGTTTGTATTTGCGTTCATAAAAGCACCATAGAACTAATTTCTCACTCCAGTGCCGCAAAGGACGAGTGCTTCATATCCACCAGTCATTTTTTGCATTCCTTCACAATCGTGATGTTGCAGAGAATGGAGGTGTTTTCGTTACACGTTGTCGTTCGCTGGCTTCACTAGCTCCTAAGGGCAATGTCGTCAAACCTGGAACTGACCTCACGAAGATGAATCCGCATGCGACTGGCGGGGCACCTACAGGAGGCATGGTTGGGTCTGCCATGACCCGTGGCCCTCGAGATCGAGACATAGGTGCAACTGTAGCTATTGTTCAAGGTCCTCAAAAAGGTTACATCGGTGTCATCAGAGACACCAACGGACCCGCTGCTCGCGTAGAGTTGCACATCGGGAACAAGGTTATTACGATCGACAAGAAGAAGTTGCGCCGGAAGTTGTAGGTTTGACAGTCATTGGATGTGCGGTTTCGGCTGACGCCTTTGTCAAGACCGGATGGTTCCCTGATTCCCCTCGACAGACCATACAATCCCAATTATGCAGGCCAAGGGCAATCCAGAGTTCCCGCGCGCACACCCAACCCGTATGCTCAGGCAAGTGGTGGCCGCACTCCTGGTTGGGGTGGTGGACGAACACCCAATCCATATGCGAGCGGCGATGGGAAGACACCAGCATGGAACGCAGGTTCGAGAACACCCAACCCATATGCCACTGATAGTGGCAAAACGCCTGCTTGGAACGCCGCTTCTCGCACACCCAATCCTTATGCGGATGGTGGAAAAACGCCGACATGGCATGCCTCCTCGCGGACGCC
The DNA here is from genome assembly GCA_037178675.1 of Scleroderma bovista. Taxonomy (NCBI): domain Eukaryota; kingdom Fungi; phylum Basidiomycota; class Agaricomycetes; order Boletales; family Sclerodermataceae; genus Scleroderma; species Scleroderma bovista. The sequence goes on from JAYMGJ010000300.1 coordinate 124,761, forward strand.
AAATCCATATGGCTCAAACGATAGTGGATCGGCTTGGAGTCCCAATGATGGCAGTAGGACACCGCGTCCTAGTTGGGGAGGGGGAGGATGGGGAAATGCATCTCCTGCACGGCCAGCCGAGACGGAAACTTGGGTATGTACAAACCAAGGTCAATTTTCGACAGTTTCCTCACTGTTGGATATAGGCTGCACCTACACCTTACGCTGCCCCAACGCCAGGTTTCTCTTCTGCGCAGACGCCAGGTGCAAGTTGGAACAGCGCACCTACACCAGCCCCTCCCGGAATTGCAGGTTCGGACCGACCTAGTGGTATGCATTCAGCCCCGACACCTGCCATGTTTGGCGTGGACGAGGACGATCCATGTGGGTGTTCTGCAAGTCAATGATCCTTGAATGCTTAAGACTTGTTTTAGCACCAACGTGGCTCCTTGAACCAGAGATTCGCAACAAGAAAGTCATGATGGAGATTGTTGGTACCTTGGGTGGCTGGCACGAGGGCGAGCTGGATGGTGCCAAAGGCTACGTGGGGACAGTATTTCAGTCCGCGAACGATACGCTCGTCACATTCCATCACCTCGACCCAGGTCGTGTTGGGACTAGCGTCCAAGTGCCGATCAACTACCTGGGCCCCATACACCCAACAGAGACGGGCGACCATGCGATCCCCCTTGACGGGACACACAAGGGTATTGAGGTCATCCTCAGGCAGCAGGATTCTGAAGATGTCTGGGGGGTGTCAGAACCCTCAGGATTTAATCTGGTCAGATGCTTGAAAGAAAAATTGGTCAAGTTGTATGTTAGTTCATGACCTAGCTCTGTCGTGTTATTACTATCAGTTCTTGTCTTCGTTATCTATGTTAGAATACTCGCAGCACGTAAAGTTTCACATTGACCTTGGTGGTACTACTAGAGTGGCGTGTCGCTGTTTCGGCACTGTCAGGATCACTTTTGACCGGTCCACAATTGTGCAAGCGGGCCGACCTATTACTCATCGTTGTCCAGGACATTATTCGCGTCTCGACGCCACTTGCACTCCCAACACTGCCCACCAGGCTGGTGAAAGGTTGCCATTTGCATGCTGTGATCATAACTTGGACGCTTTTCGGTTGTGTGTGGGTCCCACTTAACCGGATCCAGGTGCCAGTTACCAAATTGGCAGCAGCCCTGCGTCTCAGCTCTCAGGATGAGTCCTAGCTTATTATTTGTAGGTAATATTCCTTGCGAGGCTCTTTCTGCTGTGGGCAAGATGGACCTGTGAGTCACGTGATGCTATATCGCCCTCCACGCGCGTCTTTGAGAACCCATGATCATCATATTTGTTCGGTTTTTGTTCGCTTCCGGAATGGTAAAGTACTTATATTTCCACCTGCCTCGTGCTTCTCCTCCACCTCCCCCCACGATCTCGCTCCTCCCTCTAGCTTGGACCACTTGAGATGGGTCTAACTACCCCGATATACAAGCTTTTCCTATACTCTGGAATATTTACTTGGGATACTACTCTTGCGCTACTAAACCTCGTGCAGTTCAATCGCCCAGTTGGAAGGGTAACTCCAGAGGGCCATCCAGGCTATGGTGGGTATTGGCCAGAGCACAGACCTCCTCAGGAGGGAGACAGCCGCTGCTCTTGTCCTGCGTTGAACGCCATGGCCAATCATGGTAAGCATGCGGTTGGCTGCCATATGGATATCGCCCGCTGATCGTCTGTTTGAAACTATCAGGAATCATCAGCCGTAGCGGCCGCGGGATCAAATTCACTGACCTCAGTGAAAAAGTCTGCACGACGTACAATTTTGCGCCCTCTTTCTGCTCTTTCGTGCCCCATTACGCTGCCTTCATGTTGAACAAGAGCTACTCCAAAGATACGTTCGACCTCGAGGAACTCGATTTACATAATGGCATTGAACACGATGCATCACTTACTCGTTAGTAACGTCGTTTATGATTATCGACTCGTTTCATACTATGATCGTGTTCCTAGGGATGGATGCCGCATTCCAGCAGAAGCAAGGGGAGATCCATATTCCATTCGTCGAGGAACTCCTCTCCTTTGCGACGGGAAAGGATAAAGAAGGCCGTGCACTGCTCACGATCAGTGACATGTCCAAGATCCTCGGGAAGCGTCGTTCAGAATGCAGGGAAAACAACAAGGAATATTCACTCAGTTTCTTCCACAAAGTCTTTGGCAGTGCCAAGTAAGCAGTTTCGCGATGGTATCATCTCACTGGTCCTGAAATGTATCTATAGTTCATCCACCATGTTGAAGATCTTTGGAGGCCGAGTAGATGACTTGCGCACAGTTCTCTTTGAAGAGCGCCTTCCTGAAGGATGGGAGTCACGCGTCCGTCAACCTCACGGATTGACGATGCTCGCCTTCAACGGAACTGTCATACCCGTGGAGTGGGGCATACGGGAATCTAAACCTAATGCAAACACTTGATGCTCGCGTCTCGGAAAATTGAGCATCTGCATCAATACTGACCCATCTTACGATGTACAATGACTGATCCTGTGTTCTTGGATACCTATTCTGGTCACGTCTTACCCTATGGCTAGCGTCGTTCTATCATGATGCTGTTACGATCGTACATGTTGTGTACAATATCCCTGACTTTCTGAGCTGCAATTCCAAATTGACGACATCGTGCTTAGTAGAGTGTCAGGGGTCGTATTTCTTTCAACCCCCCCAACCTTTGACGTCGACAACTAGTGCCAGTTCATAGCTTTACAAGCTTGAAGTCATGGCATACGTCGCAGTTGAGGCAGATGAAGTGCGTCTTGCAGTCATGTTTTCAGCATTTACGCTTGAGTACCGATGATGCATTTAGCGTCTAGAAGAAGGACCGGATGGTCTCGAATTCAAATGTACGTGCCTTCGCATCCTCCGTGAAACGAATTGATAATGTATCAATGGCAGCTTTCCTCGGTACGAATGCAGGGGGTGGCAGGGCCCAGTCTACATCGCAAAATCTCGACAGAGGTATGCCTCCGTTGCTGAAGAGTATCGTTTGTTAACACACGTTTGCAGGGTACATGATGGATGGTTCTGGCAGGAAAGGCTCTGCAGGATTCTGGTCCATCGAGTTTTACCAGCCCTACTTCGATATTGACACGATCACCGTGCTACAACGCTGCTACCATACCTTACTCCCCTTCTCGCCGTCCTACCGATCTACCTTCTCGGGGGGCCTGGATCTGTATGGGTCGTTCTGGGTCCCAACAACGCTCATCCTTGCGCTTTTCATGTCATCCTCTTTGGCCGCTAGTATCGCAAGTTACCTATCTGCACCTGGCGCAGAATACGACTATGATTTCGCCTTGTTGGGCCTTGCCACAGCCATAGTATATGCCTATGCGTTCGGCTTACCCATTGGGCTCTGGCTTGTCTTGCGTTACATGGGTGTTGGAGAGTGGGGCATCGTAGACGCGCTCGGCATATGGGGATACGGGTTGTTCGTATGGATTCCGGTTTCGGTAAGTAGGATCGTTTCAAGTGGCCTCTTGCCGACTGAAACCCATCCGTTTTATCTCGTAGATATTGTGCGTGATACCCAACTGGATTGTTCGCTGGGCCCTTGTTGGAGTTGCGTTCGGAGTGTCGGGCTATTTCCTCGTGGCGAATGTCTACCCAATCCTGGCGAGCGTGAGTACCGTTCAAGTCCAATCCCTGAGCGTTTCTTTTATCCACTTACGACTGACGGGGCCCCCCGCTTATAGGCCGACGCTAAAGCCACGCGTCTTCTCATCATTGTGATCGGTGCACTACACGCAGCGCTCGCATTGACATTCAAAGTTATGTTCTTTAGCTACTACGTTGTAGCCGATACAGCGCCTGGGACTGACCCGACGCCGAGATAGCAATGTCTTGTGATGTCCTTGATTTCATACATGATATCGTATCGAGCTATCCCTGAAATCTCGGGTGCATTGCTCGATACATATACACAAGCACTAGTCTGTCCAAAGATCATGTAGTCGGAGAATTTACAAGCTGTCAGTGGCGCCAGAGCCGCTGACCTTAACCCTACGTAGAGTGGGTGCGAGCCACGCACGGCGGTGCGAGTGAACAAATGGATATGCAACAGAAATTACGAATGAACCAAAATCAGGTGTGGTTACTGGCACAGTCGTGGTGACTATGGTAGACGCGATGGATGGCAGGTGTAAGTACCATGTCCGATCGAAGGCAGGAAGGGCAGAGGGATCGGAAAGCAGGACAAGAGATAGAGGACACAGATGCGAATGCTGAAAGCAGAGAGAAAAAATAAAGAAAATGAGCCGAGAAAAGGGCGACCAGATGATGAATCCGTCCAGGAAATGGGGTGCCGCAAATTCGAAGGGTGTACTAGTCATCTTGATTCTTGGGGGTCGAGCGAAGTGACGCAGGCAGCAGTGCGAGTAAGGAGGACGGCGGCGGGCGGATCCACACTGCTGGAGGACAAGTTAGAGGGAAAATGCGTAACTTGCCTTGGCGCTCGCGTTGTGCGACTTTGATGCCATCAAGGAGCCGGGAGCGGCCCCCTTCAGCCTCGGGGTAGGCGGCAAGGAAGCGAGCTTCATCGGACTGGAAGCTGTGCGATCGAAGGTCATTGAACATAATGGTTGGAAGCGGTTTTAAGGTGAGATGGAATAGAACATACTCACACCTCAATGAATTCGAGTACGACCGTTGCGCGCTTGGAGGCAACCGGGGGACGGTTGCGGCCCTGGTACCAGTAGTCTTCAGCGGGACGTCAAGGTGGGTCTGGATCACCAACAGGCCAGCGGGTGACGATGTCCCGCCAGGAATCTCTTCTGTGTCGCTTGGTGCCATCCGACAGCTCGAGCGGCAGGTTCGGAATGACGAACCCAGCCCGCGGCGGCTGTCAAGTGGAAAGTGTGCAGTAGGAGCTTGCTGTCTGGTTGGTGATGGATGCGCTGGTGTGACTCATGGCAGTAGTTCCCCCAGGAACGACGATGGCAGGTGCTAAATGGGCGATGTGCAATGGGCGCAGAGGACAGTGGAACTACTACGGCACCTGATGTGGCCGAAGATGGCGAGGGTTGCGTACTCTGAGTACTAGACGTGGCACTGCATGAACACTGATGGCAATACGTTGGACCAAGCAGCCCATTGGTTGCTGAGCGCCTTGTCGAATGATAGTGGCAAGCTCGTGAACGGAAAGCTGGTCCATCTTGTTGCATAGGCCAACAATGTTGCAATGCATGTGATGGACTTGTGGGCCATGCGGACCTCCTCTACGGTGATGGGTTGCATGAGGGCAGACTCACCCGCTAAAGTATCTTCTGTATCCAGTGCGATCGGAGCCAGCGCGTCGCTGTACGAGTCTACGACGCGCTGGCTCCGATCGCACTGGGCCGATGATCAGCAAAACTACATGCGTCTTAAAGTTACTTACAGGTATGTTTTCCTACGGACGTACGGAGCCATAATGGTGTTGACATACAGCTGTAAGGAAGTATCATCGTCATGCACATTAGTGCTTGGTCACCCAAGCAGCGAGGGACAGAGTAGATGCCCCATTGCCCTTGCCTTGTCAACAGCTGTACTTTCAGGTCCGCCATAGATAAACATCTCCGCAGGAAAGTCGCCACTTGGCATTGGAATGCTTTCTGTCCGCAGGCATGAATTGAATGCCATCATCAAGTCGGAGAGGCAAGAAAATTCGGACAAAGATGATCACGTGCAGAAGCAGCAGCCACCGACTATCATCTGAAGTAGTTCTTAACTCGTACTCGTTCGAAGCACACGTTAATTTGAGAAGACAAACAAAATAATGGCACCAAAGCTACACCCTCAAGCGCGTAGGCTCCGAACCATAATAGTAACGGTGCCCATCATGGGAGCAACCGCACGTAGGTCTGCGCTGTCACTGGAGAGGTCTACTCAAGCTGACTTGGTCCCCATCAATTTGTGTAGTCGTTCTGTATGAACGCCTTGCACTGGGAAAGCCCCAGAGAACTATCCCAAGACCTAGTGGGGATGAAGGGTCCAAAGGGCGTGAATTGCTAGCCGAGGGAGTTACAGGAAAAGTCGGAGAGACTGCATCACGAGAGGCGTAATCTGCACCGTGTCGATGTTCTATGTCATGCGGAAGACGGACAGTGCTCTAAATACTCGTTCAAGTGGACGAGTGTAATTTGGTACCCTCCACCTATCATCTTATTGGCACGAGGTTCAGATAGTTCACTTGCTCTCCTCCGTTTGCGCTACGATACGGGTCCCCGGTACACGTGCGGGATTGAACAGGCGGTCGCAGTCTGCATACGCTGCACCCATTCCAAATCCCGTCGACAGTGCTATGGGCCATGTGCGTCCTGATGGGTAAATGCAGGATGAGCCAACAGGGTCGAACACCGTCGATGCACAACCACGCACTTCGGAAGAAAATGACCGACGCTACTACACCAACACCAAAACCCACGCCGCTATGGAAATGTCAGCAGAAAATCGGAAATCGTGCGGAGGAGGTAACACACGCTTTAACCAACAAGTCGGCCACTAGGGCAGGGTTATTGCAGAATAAGCAACGGTGAATACAACAACTTACCACACCGGTCGTACTGTCCCGCTTGTCAGTTAAGGTAACAAAGAAATATCCCTTTACTTGCCTTTTGATGGACAATATTTTCGCTGGACGTCGGCTTGGACATGGATGTTACTCAAGTGCCCGAAACAAATAGAGATAAACACGTCATTGCCGGATTACAGCGGACTGAGGGGGAACTCATAAATGCGCAGCTTGTTCACTGACCACAAAAGCGTATCTAGGCAAGCTCGCAACGAATATTTCCTACAGCTGCAGCGATTATGTCGCACCAATCGCCCATGATATCGATTCCGAAGAAGACAACGGACGAAGTGGACTGGACAACTCCCATACGTCATCTCATCGCCAAGTCATATGGGGAGAGTCCAGATAGCTACATCCAGGAGTGTCAGGCCTTGCAGCGATGTCGCCAGGATGCAGTCAAAGGCGCTGGAAGCGATACAACTGGTGAGTCCTCCGCTCGCGGTCGTTTGGATCATCTCACTGATCCAGATGGAAGGCCGCGATCTGCTGTACAAGTATTTCGGACAGCTAGAGCTTCTCGAGCTGCGTTTCCCAGAAATGCGTGCCAATTTCTCTTGGAATGATGCCTTCACGAACAAAATGACGACACAAACATCCATAGCTTACGAGAAAGCATCAATACTCTTCCAAATTGCAGCAACCCAGTCAGCCATTGCTGCTTCTCAGAACAGATTTGAGGCGGAGGGCACCAAACTATCGTTCTATTACTTTCGCGCATGTGCAGGTATGCTCACGTACATAAACGAAAACTTTCTTCATGCGCCTTCGACCGATCTTAGTCGCGAGGTGATCAAGTTCCTGGTCGGCATCATTCTCGCGCAGGGTACAGAAGTCTTCTTGGAAAAATGTATTGAAGAAAAGAAGGTCCATGCACTCGTGGCCAAGATCGCTTCTCAAGCTGCATCGATGTACATCTCTTTAAATGAGGAAGTGAAAGATTTCCAGGGAAAGGGGATTTTCGACCGCAACTGGGTGACGCTTATACAGGTCTGTACTTACTGGAGTCATTAAGTTGTGTAAACTTATTCCTGTCCAGATCAAGTCGAAGCTGTTCCCTTCACTTGCGCAGTTCTACCGCGCCCAAGCCGACAACAAGGCGGGCAATAACGGCGATGCGCTCGCACGCTTTGTTCTTGCTGAGTCGCTTGCAAAGGAGGCTCACCGCTCCGCCTCGTCCTTCTCCACAGCCTTTTCGCACGTCTCATCAACACTACCCGCCGATGCAGGATCTTCGATTCTTGAGCGCACTAAATCCCATTTGCAGCTCTGTACAGAGCGCAAGAACGAGGCACAACGAGAAAATGACCTCATATATAATGCCGTCGTTCCATCCGCTGATGTCCTTCCGCACATCGAGAAAGCAACTGTCGCGACTCCGATTTCGATTCAGGAAGTGTATGGCTCGCCAGACGTTCAGAAAGTCATAGGTCCCGATATCTTCCTGAGGTTGATCCCTCTAAGCGTTCACGAAAGCGCTAGCGTGTATTCAGAGGAGAAGGCAAAACTTGTTCGGAAGGAAGTGGAGAACGCGGAAAGTGCCGAGGTGGAGGCTCGAAGCGCGCTGGAGGCCATGGGTATCCAGGGTGGTCTTGAACGGTTCAGAGTGATCGCAGATGGTGACGCGGAAGATAATGCGATTCCACTGGATGTGCGAAGGTGGATAGAGGACATTGGAGTCATCGAAGGCCGAGAAGGTGTCGAATCTCTCTTACAGGAGTTAGCACGCCTCAAAGGGGGAGTCAGGTCCGAACTCGAGAGCGTTTCGAGAGAACTGGAGGCAGAGTCGCATGAATGCGAGGCCATGCGAATTAAATACGATCACTTATGGACGCAAGAACCATCTGCAGGTCTCAACAAGTCTTTGAGGCAGGATCTCAAGTCTCATATGGTGGCCCTGGATGCGGCTGCTTCCTCAGATCAACAGGTGGCAACACTCTGGGATTCTGTCAAGGGGGACATTTTACTCTTGCTGTCGCCTGAGATAGAGGAAGTGTTTCGTGCTTGTGCTCAGCCAGGGGCCCCTTTGCAGAGTCTTTTGGACTTAGATGTTGGTCACGACGAACAGGAACGTGTCAAGATCGGGAAATTCACAAACGAAATAGAAGAACGTCTGGGCAGGGTGAAGAAGATATCTTATGAAAGAAATGAAGTGCTCAAGGACCTGAAAGAGAAGGTAAACATTCGTTCACGATGTTTAGCCGTAATCTGCTCATATTGTTCAAGGTCCAAGCCGATGATGTTTCCCATCTCCTTCTACTCAACCGTCGCAATACTGGGGTTGAGCCTGCGTTATTCGCAGCTGAACTAGAGAAGTTCAAACCATTCCAGCAACGACTTGCCGCTACTGTCCATCATCAGCAGGTAGCATTGCAAGAAATCCAGAACTTATGGAAGGGCCTCCGAGATCTTGCTGGGCGTGGGCCTGGGGCGAAAAAATGGGAAGAGCAAGAAAAGAGGAAGAAGGACGCTGTGCGCCGTTTCTCGCGAGCTCGTGACGGGTACACGGACGTCCGTGACGGTATAACGTGCGTCGGCATCCGAAATATACATATCAGACGCTGACATTCATACAGGAAAGGACTGCAGTTTTACAATCAGCTGACGGAATTAAGTTCCTCTCTTACTCGGAATGTCAAGTCTTTCGTAGCCGAGCGCCGTGCTGAGCGCAAGAAACTTATTGGTCAGGCGGAGGTGCAGTTAACGTTATCTGCACCGAAGCCACCTTTCCCCCCTGTTGATAGTAAACCGCCACTCCCACCACCTCCGCGTTCTCCTGCTACGTTGGAACCATCGTTTGCCTCTATGAACCTGCTGGGAAATAAGCGAGGAACTCCTCCACCTCTGCAGGCCTCACGACCGTCTTCCTATTCAAGTCCGCCACCGCCACCTCCACAGCCTCAACGTCCCTTATCATACAACTTCCCCCCCCCACCCCCGCAACCCACGCGAAACTCTTTCGTGGCCGCCCAGGATCCGTATGCTAGCCTAGGGCTCTTCAGTTCATCTCGTGTACCGAGTCCTCCAAGTACGCAACCCTCCGCACCCCCGCCTCCACCGCCATCCCAAAGACAGTCAACTTTCCCTCCCCCACCACCTCCCCCTTCGCAATCTTCATATCAACCATATACCTCGAGTTCGTCATTCTCCGTTCCTCCTCCCCAACAGGGACATAGTCAGTATCAATATGGCTATGGACGTTAGACGTCAGGCAGATTAGTTTTGGATCACAGGATTAAGCGCACGGATATATAGAAATAGGTAACCGGGCATGTAGTATTAGCAGTGAATGCACTTGGAATACTTACAAATTTTGACTACATAAGTCTTTTGCACAGCCACGTTGTCTGTGATCAATTGTCAGAAGTTCGAAGTTACACCCCAGACACGCTTCCAAAAAATGGCCAACTCTGGAAGACCATTGAAGTCCGAGTCATTCGTATAAGATGAGTCGATGACCCACAGGCACTGAAAAAGCATACCCCATCATGCCTGACGAGCCAATCCCTTCGTATGAGAACTTCACCAAACAGTTCTACAAACGAGTACGTATTTCCTAACTTATTGATTTGAACCAATTTTGACAATGTTCAATGCTTCTGTTCAGACTAGTCATACCTTGCGGCCATTGACCTGTGATGAGCTAGTCATGAATTGGGGTGGACTTTTGTTCCAACTTCATTGTGGCCAACAGGGTGTTCTGGGGCACTTTTTAGAATATGAACAGGATATCGTTGATGCTATTGGATATCAATCCTATGTGCACTACCGCGAACAATGCATTGCTCTTATGCATGCGAAAAAATTGAGTAGCAAACCAACTGATGGCCTGAGAATGTCTGCCTCTACCAATGGCTTGACTATTGGTAGGGCTGGCTGACACATGGATGGTGAGCACTTGAACCTTGAGTACTTGAGTCTGCATTCTGCCATGATGTGCTCATTGCTAACAATGTTTTTTCTTTTGGATTGCTCCAGTAATGCATTAGAATGTTTTGATCCTTAAATTTCTCATCCATTGCCTCAACTCGAACATCATTCTCTCTTGTTCATGGCTAGCATTACAGTTTAGAATAGCACATGTTGACTGTATGAAACCTAGCTAAGCCATCTAGTATCCAAAAAGGTAGCTCTTCCATGTACCCGACTTGACCAAGCACTTAAGTTCGGAGGTGTGTTGTCACGAGTGTTCTCCGTAGAGCATTTTCCGACCCCATTCCGATGCATGTCGTTCCCATCTCGCTACCGCGGAGAATGCAGAAGCAAGTTCTTCGTTCCACCTGGACTGAATCAGGGTAAGGAAAGGTCTGCGGGCAATCCGTGTGGACGCGGGGGATGGAGATGGCACGACAGTGGATGCAGTGATCAGGCGTTCAGAGAGGTTGTGGAGGCTAATAACGGAGCACACGTTAGTGGGGTGGACGAGAACGACCACATGCATAGAGCACAAACTCGCTACGATGTTGGGCAGTTCTAGGATGGAGAAAGTAGCACTGAGTTTCGGCAGCACGAACCACGAGACTCGAGGTCAGAACGTACCTTGTCTGCATTAGGTTGGAGAATCCATAGTAAACCTAGAGACATGCACAACGACTGAGGCCCAACCAGAGTCCTGTGAGTGATACTAACTCACCCCGCCAGATATCAGTGCTCCTGCGACAGAGCCAGCAACAAAGGACATCTTTGAGTCCAAAACAGGGCCCGGGAAATGACGCAACTGATGACGACCGAAGTATGTATTACCCACGGCCTGCAAGAGCTTCGACATAAAACACAGAGGTATATTTACTATATGAAATACACAAAAACAGCTAAACAGAGCAGATAAATCTTACCACAGCTGGGTGTGTAAGAAAGCACGACATAGGGTCAATAGAGATGAAGTAAACCAAAGGTGGCCCGAAGTCCAAAACACGCCTCGTGAAGTATCGTTGTACTAAAACACAGGTATCGTGCACATCATATCGCTCATGATGTTTCGTCAGCAGAACGCTCAGTGTGAAACACTGTTCGCATTGCAATTATCGGCACCGTTCTCCCAGTCAGACTCACGAATGCCCCTCTCCAGTGGGAAGATGGTCCGATTGAACTCGAGAATAGTCAAGCCGTGGGGATATCGAATGCGTGGCTCCCATCCTTCCGGTAGACGCTCCTCAACAAGGAAGGCCGCCAGATCATTGACGCGCCCTCCGAAAGCGGTAAGAAGGGTGGCCGAACTGGTATTGTTTAGTCTCGGAAACAAACGATTCCATAATAACGCCTCACTTGGTACTTCCAAACATTTTGTGAAGGACACTGAGTGTAAAATCTGCATTAGTTTTTCGAGCTTCTACACGACGCTTGCCAGAGATCCTTGACATATCCTTGATTGTGAGTAAGGGGCGGCCTTCGGAGTCTTTGCCCGAGGCGAAAGTAAACAGCTCCTGGATGAACGGCTGATGGATCTTGGATTGATCTGGTTCAAGGGCCGAATCCAGTCCTATTAGTGGGTAACAGTGGAAGATTTAGGTGACTTGAGGGCGAGATGCAAAAGAGAGACTAACGAGTGAGGGAAGCATCGTGTTCAATGCCATTGTGCAGATCAAGCTCTGCAAGGTCGAGGGTATCCTTGCTATAGCTCTTATGCAACATGAAAGCTGCATAATGAGGTACAAACGAACAGAAAGAGGGCGAAAAATTGTATGTTGTACGGATTTGGCGAGTAAGGTCGGTAAATTTGATTCCACGACCGCTGCGAGAGATGATTCCTGCGCAAGATGCCGAATAAGTACGATAGCATCGATGGTGATCACACTGTGTGCTTACCATGGTTGGCCATGGTGTTCAATGCAGGACAAGAGCAGCGGCTATCTCCTGCTTGGGGTGGCCTATACTCGGGCCAATGACCACCATAGCCTGGATGACCTTCAGGAACCACCTTGCCAAGAGGCCGCTTGAACCACACCAGGTTGAGCAGTGAAAGAACGATGTCCCAAGTGAGAATGCTGGGATAGTATAAAGACTTGTACAGGATCAGTTGGAGACTTGAAGGCATTCTGGTTAAGGTGGGAGTACCGTTGGGGCCAGGTGGTAGCAAGGAAGATGCAAAGCACAGGCAAAGCAAACAACGTCATGATAGGTGCCACTATTAGCTCAGTTCTGCCAGCCCCTGACGCTTGGCACAACTTGACCATGGGGCCGACGAGGACTCACTTTTCGGAGTATTTTGTCAGCCTAACCGGGTGACAGCAGACATGATGGGACAAACCTGTGAAGGTACTCCATCAAGATAAGGCGAAGAACAGAAACTACTACAACTCCCGGGGCTCGACTCCCAAGTTAGTAACCCTTGATAGTACGGCCATGCACACGCTTGTGCGCCCTTCATGAGGGGTCTGGAAAGACTTTACGAATGGGTAAAAGGGAATATCTGTTTCAGGGGCTTCATTTGCTCAGCTTCACACGGAATCCCCGGCTCGGCTGCCCCAACACCCGGGCCCTATCATTACAGGAATAGGGCTAATCAATACCCGACCTCAGGCCCATTAGGAAGAGTTGTAGGCGGTCGTGGGGGATGTCAAGTGCAAGAGACCAGCAGATATATATGTAAGCAGCACACAGGACTGGCCAGCCGAAAATTCGAATGACCTCTCCTGTATGTATTTTTTATCTAATAACAGGAATCCCTTCCCTCGCTGCCATCTGGAACATGAGCGTATTTCCGCATTCCTGGTTGGCTGCAGCTTACTAGTACGCACTGAGCATTATATCCTCCACACAGGCCGTCTGAAGCTATCATAAATATTTTATCCCTGCTGATTCTATCGATACAAACAAATGTGGAATGTGTCATGCAGGTTACCGAGAAAGTAAAGAATGGCACGAGGCCATAGCATTGTTTAATCAGGGGAAGCTCGCATGGAAAAGGCTAGGCTGCGTAGATCGAATGTCGATCTAGTGTTAACGAATAATTGTTCTTGGGACGCCAGCCAGAAAACGGCGCCTGATATGCACAGAGTGATGCCAACGTATGGGTGGGAAGATGATCGCTATTGCAGCATGTAAGCCAAGTGGTGTGGATGCATGGAAAATGAGAAATAGACGTACATCGTTAGGTTTCGAATGGTACTGATAACGAGTAGTACGACAAGGGCCGTCAAAAATCTCGCAGAGTATCTCGGATTCTGACAAGAAAACCGCAGTAGACATTTTCTTCGCAGAAACGGAGGAAACCCTCTGGCGTGATTGGCGATGCTTTTCAAGGATGCGAGGTGGGATATGCGGTGGCCGGGCGGGGCCATCGAAAATGATGGGAGGCGGAAGGGTTGTGTGACTTTGCAAAATTTCATGATAACTGCTTTTTTGTCTGCGCTGGGTCGTTGGTGATGCAAATGCAGTGAGTAACCCCGCCCCCGCCTGTAACCGCCCAAGCTGTTTGCTCGACTCCCCAAGCCTAACAGGGGCATCGAACACATCAAAGATTTTTGGAGGTGAAAGCCCAGCGGTTTCATCGCCCCCAAGTTCTACTGAGGACAAGGTGACGGCTGATCTCCTGGACGTGGGTGCCACTCTGCGAGGCGTGGCATTGACTAGAGCACGCACAAGCTGGCAGTGTGGGGTGGCCATTCGGTTGCGCTGAGACGCATAGGAAACCTACGAACATAATTTATATATTCTGTGTCGCGTGCTGGAGGTCTGAAATCACCGATATTAGTCAAGTCATCAGGGGAACGTGCATTCTGTCCCCATATGAAACCCACTTCTAATAGAAGCCACTCACCACATCGGATTTGAAGCGGGCATATGCTAATATTGGACTGTATTTTGCTGCTTGACAGCCCGGTATAACGAGTCCAAAGTTCGGCAAAAAGGAGGATGGGCAAAGTATTTTGGCCCGCTATCAACTGCGTGTACGGAGATCCTAGTAACAGACGCAAGAGGGTCAGCATATCCGTATTTTGTTGTTCCATGGTATGACCCCTGTGAAGTGAAGGCAATTCTTCAATGTTTAAACACTGCTCCGACTGCAGAATATCCGCACAAACGCCACCATGGACAGGCACAAGATCAACGAGTCTCAAAGGTCCTGTTTGGTTGCTCCTAGATTCAACACCTTAGGAAGAGAGATAAGTACGTGAGTAACAGCGGGAACACCATGATGACGGTTCACATAATGGAAGGTATGGATCTCGAAGTGCACCGTAATAGGGCTTCCTCGCAATATGTATAATGTCCGTGTTATCCACGAGAACTGGGACATGGTGAGGATGAGTTCCGGTCGATTGAGCAGAAAACTGTGCGATGGGTACTAATCTTTCCCCGATTAGCTTCGCGGCGCCTTTTGTGTGCACCACCAAGTTACAACGGGACTAAAATCCACTCACGTGTCACGAGTGCGTTCCAATTATTGCCAACGGAGAACGCAAGACAACTCGTGTCAACGGCGTGCTTGGAGCTTCATAGCTTCTCGGTATCGACGTTTGAAGTTTACCTGGTCCTGCAAGGGACCGAGAGGTTACTGGAGTCGACCCTAGAGTCTGTACGCCCCGACCGTTTCAGAGTTAACTTCAAACTTGCGTTCGATTAATAGGTGTGGCAGCTTGAATTCAACGTGGCTGACGCTTCCATGCTATCCAGGCTGTGCGAGTCCGGAATACACGTGTTGTCCGTTCTGGAGACGCGTGTTTTCAATCATGTATTGGGCACATCGATAACGCCTGGAGAACATGAGGTCGAGCAGTAGAAAAGCCTTGGGTGCTGTCCGAGTCTCCTCGACACCACCATGGCCGTCCTTCAAAACCCCTCTGCTCGTCCATCGCACGGTCCCCACACTCCCGTCCATGGCAACTATCTACCCCAGTACGGCTTCGGTTCAGAGTACTCCTTCGACCATCTCATCCAGGACAACCCCTTCTTGTTTCGAGTCTACACCCCCAAGACTCCCTCGCAGATCTTCAGCACCCCTGAGCCTTACTTCGTCGGACACAAGTACAATGAACGCTTTACACGGGCTGCAGAGCAGCTGAAGTCCCCTGCTGTTGGTCCCGGGGAGACCATTGCCTCCACCAGTTCCTACCAAGACGTTGCCTTGCACATGGACTGGACACAAAGGCACAAATCTCCCTTCGTCTCGACCACCTTCAGCTTCATCTGGGCAATCTGGGAAGCCACTCGCCGCTATCGAGTTGGGCTTAAGCATGATATCGAAATCGCAGTCATCGACGCCAGAATGCTCGGTGGTCGAGCGGCAACGGCGTTGGAATTGTTAAGAAAGGGGTCCCCGAAAGAGTAAGCTTTGTGTATGGTCGTGTGTTGGCAGTATTAAATGATTGCGTAGGAGACATTTGGACTACTGGAAGTGGTACCGGTATGCCCTCGAATCACAGAATGTTCTCGTGCACGGATCTATTCCAGCTCCGGCCGTTCTAGCTTCCATTCCCCTCCTCTCTCTTATCGACAAACTTCCCTCCTATTTCTTGCGCCAGGATGCCGATAAGAAGCTTTCATCGCCTTTCGATGCCTTGTCATGGGACACTATGGATCGGAAACCCAGTTTCCGGCAATTCTGCCAAGACATGTCCGACCAATTTTTGGCGCTTCCTACCGAACACCGCTTGCGAGACGCGACCGGTGGCTCGGTGCGCTTGGCAATGGCTTTCCTCCGACCGTGGTTCCAAAGGGTCGTCGTACGGGATTTTACGATGGCAACCGATATCACCTGCACACTTGCATTTATCATCGCGCAATGGCCCGCGCAGTGGTGGTCGCGTGATCATGTCGAGATGTGGTCAGTGACAAGATCCCTGGTCCAGGCTGTCGCAGAGGAAGTGCGGGAGAAGCAGAAGAAGGAAACCACGGAGGAGGTCCGTAGGCTACAAGACGTTGTCACGGGCCTCGAGCGTGTTGTGCAGGATTACGAGGAAGCAGAGATTGCGTCCTGCCTATACCCCGACTCTGAAACGGAATTCGGGAGCTACACAATGGTACTGCCCCCCTCTCCACCAGCCTCTATTAGCGGGCGCTGTTGCCCTAAGCCCAAGCCGATCACAGCCACCCTTTCCGCTCCTTTTCCTCCTACCAGTGTCCCACCAGACGTCGTGGAAAGCAACACAAATGTTTCACAGGCAGTGCCTGAGGAACAGCCGACATCCTCCCCGGAAACTCCACCGACCACGATTAATGCAAAGGAAAGCCACCAGGAAGAGCAGAGCTCCCTGTCCGAACCCCGGCCCTCCGAACTTGAAGAGCTTCATAAAGCTCGAACACCTTCGTTTGTAGAAACAGCCTCTTGCATCATCACCGGCATCCTCCTTGGTGCCTTCATCACGCTCTCCATTGTCAACTCGACACGACGCACCCTCATCTACGTCACGTAACGACTGCAATATGCATCATAGGTATACGACAGCCATGAAACGCAGTACTCGGCTCTGGGAGGCGAAGTATGTGTGCCAGGGCCCAGGATGTATTATCATCTTGGATGACTATATATTAGTATTTATTTTCAGGGGACAATTCACTCTGTTAGGGAGATCTTGTGTACCCAATGTAGCATCTCATAATACACTTCGCCTGTTTACAAAAATTCGGGAACACATTCTAACCATGAATCCACTGACTGCCCCGTCTCACCGAACACAACTGGTCATAACGGCGCTCTCTGCTTGCCTCTTCACCTCAGCTCTGTTCACCGCATACAATGCATATACAAAGCGAGAACGTCGACGAAATCTCAATGATGAAGTCCTCCAATCTCTTGCCAACGACGAGGCAGTCCCGATGAATAAACCCCCTTTGATGGCCGGTATCGATGAATATAATGAGGATCTCATTCGCGAACAACTCGCCCGGAACTACGCGTTCTTTGGAGAGGAGGGAATGGCAGGCGTTCGGACTGGGTCTGTGGCTGTCATTGGCTGCGGTGGTGTTGGCAGCTGGGCTGCAGTCATGCTCGTTCGATCGTAAGTAACGTGCGTTCAGACAATTCTAGTTGTCCTTCACTTTACCTGTTCCAGGGGCGTTTCGAAAATACGCCTCGTTGACTTTGACTATGTCACGCTGTCCTCACTCAACCGACATGCTACGGCGACGCTTGCGGATGTTGGCACTCCCAAAGTTGCCTGCATTGAACGAGTTTTGAGGCAGATTTCTCGCTGGGTGGAGGTCGATAGTCGGGTAGAAATCTGGAGGAAAGAAGGCGCAGGAAAACTCCTTGAAGGCGTTGACTGGGTTGTCGGTAAGAGGTGTATGATATGTCCATTGAGCTATTCCCATTGACAAGGTGTTTGAAGATGCCATTGATAACATCACGACTAAAGTGGATTTGCTCAAGTATTGCCATGAACATAACATCCGCGTAAGCAAGCATCTTTCGCAGGCACTGCCGAGGCATTTCACGGTGATCTTTTAGGTGTTTTCCTCCATGGGTGCGGGTGCAAAATGTGACCCTACGCGGATCCAAATCAGTGATATATCGTATACGGTGTACGACCCGCTCGCTCGTTCTGTGAGACGGCGGCTCCGTCTTGAAGGGATAGCCTCTGGCATTCCCGTAGTTTACTCTACGGAGGTGCCAGGCGACGTCAAGCTGTTACCCCTACCTGACGAAGAGTTTACAAAGGGTAACGTAAAAGAACTTAACGCGTTTGACGACTTTCGTGTGCGGATATTGCCCGTGCTTGGTGCGTGGATGAGTATTAGCCCCGAGAGGGTTGACTAACAATCCTTCTATAGGTCCCCTTCCGAGCATATTCGGCTTGTATATAGCGACGTATATTGTTTGCGATTTGGCCAAGAAACCCATTTCGAACCCTCTTCCTATTAAAAATCGCAGAAAGCTTTATGAGCGTCTGCTGAGAGAACTGTTACATCGCGAATCCAAGTTTCTTGGCGAGCAAGTCAAGTGAGTTGTTCGTACAATCATTTCGGATCTGTTCTCAATGTGATGAATTCCAGCAAACTGCCGATCGATGAAGATGATGTCTCATTCATATTTGAAGATTTATACATGGGCCGGTCTGTTATTCCGCCTCACATTGTACCCTCACGGCCGCAACTCATACGATGGGACGCGCGGAAGCCACTATCACTTGAGAATTGCGTGGTGTTTGATTTCCCAGAGGCGGAGAAGCACGCACGGGAGTGCCTTGGACTTGGTGGTGGGGAGAGACATAGCCCGTTGGATGTCTGGGGTGAAGGGGCGCAGGCTGTGGTAGACAAGAATGCAATCAACGTCTTTCAGTATCGTCGATGGGTGGGATTGTATCCATAGGGGTATTTCCTAATATAGAACATTAGTCATGGTGGTTTTTGTCCTGTTTCGGATTCGATCATCCTCGACGCCGACAACAGCGAGTCCGTCGACAGCGCATTGTCGTGGACGGCGGCGGCGATACTTGAAAAGACAACGCAGACGACGACGACGACAACAGCAACGAACACAGTTCTGTCATGTCTCCTGCACCCAGTGGCTCGCTCAGTGATCCCCTCTCCTCTCCATCCCCCACTCCTCCGCCAGATCCAATGGATGTATCAGAGCTCTCAGAGCTCACAGATGAAGAGGCAACTCCGGATATCCGCACAAATACTCGCTCTGCTAGAGCTGACAGCGACGACGAAGGCTCCGACGGACCTCCACCCCGAGTACGCAAGAGTGGTGGCGGAAAACGCAAGTCTAGGTCTCGAAATCCACGCAAGTCGTCTGCTTCAGGTTCTGCTAGCAGGCGCAAGAAACGGGGTGGAATGGTTCCCGCTCCAATGTGGGACTGGGCCTACAAGAACGGCTCTGTACCACCTACTGCTGCACCCTCGGCATCGGGCCTGGTTGCGACCTCACATCCTGGCCCTGGCCCTACTACGACGTCCCATACTCTCTCGTCAACTGGAGCTCCAACAAACAGCCTTCCGAATCACACGACCCTATCGCATGTCTCAATTCCAAGGCGCCCAAAATCGACTTCCACCACCCCAGACGCAGAGGAAGAGGAAGAGGAGGAACAGCCCGCTTCCCCACGTGCCATGGAAGAGGAAGAGGGCGAGGAAGGTGACCCAGATCATCGTGCCAGAGATCACGTGGAAGATGATGCCGACGACGACGATGACGTGGAAGATGAAGGCGAAGAAGACGAAAATGACGAGGAGGAGGATGAAGAGGGCGAAGAGGACATCGATGTGGGTCCGTCCAGCAGGTCACGCCAAAAACCCTCTCCTGTCTCGCACCGATCCCTCTCTAACACTTCTCGCACGCGCAATCCTCGCACTTCCAAGAGCGTCGCCAGAGCAGACGAGGATGAGGCCATGGGTGAAGATGATGTGGACGCTGATGAGATGGACGTTGATGGGGATGGTCCTGACGATCTCGCGGAAGGTTCTGGCACAGAAGAAGATTACCCCGATCGTCAGTACCCAAACCGGGGCCGTCTTGCCAACTCAAAGCACCCTAGACCTTCCATCCTGGCCAGCTCTAATCGCCGGGATCCAGGTGCAGCCGCAGAACTCAAAGACGCGGGCAGAGACGTGCTGCAAGACGCCCAGGGCATTCCCCCATTTCCGCTTTCTGCTCCAGAATCACCACGTGAGCCTACCCCAGATGACGAAGACGTAGATCAAAATGACGGAATAGATGATGGAGCAGATGACCAAGAGGGAGATGAGGAGGCCCCGGATGAGGAGGAACCCTCTCCAACTGACCCCGATGCTGATCCCGACCATCTT
This sequence comes from Scleroderma bovista, assembly GCA_037178675.1. Lineage (NCBI taxonomy): Eukaryota > Fungi > Basidiomycota > Agaricomycetes > Boletales > Sclerodermataceae > Scleroderma > Scleroderma bovista. The sequence goes on from JAYMGJ010000300.1 coordinate 145,022, forward strand.
GTGGGTAGACTTGGTGAAATAGATGGTGATGACCACATCACTGCGCATGACGACCGCGAATCGAATATAGACGAAGCGGAAGAGCCGGACGAAGATCCTGATCTTCAGCCCGCACATCGCGCTGAAGCGCTCGATGTTCTCGCCACCATCGAAATCAAGTTTGCTATGCTGAGGGAGCGTGTCTACGTGGAGAAGATGGAAGGCCTGGCATGGGAGGAAGCTTTAGTTTGGGAAGGTAAGTATCGTCCTTAATGCCATTGACGGACGCGTTTTAATATCGAAGCTGATAGGCACTCATCCCGAACTACACCACCTTCAAGAGGAACTTACAAAGCGACGCGATAAGCGACTGATGCTGGCTGAACGCAAGAGAGAGTATGAAATCGGGGCCCTCGAAAGGAAGCGAAAGGAGGAAGAAGTCAACGTTTGGGACCACTGGGAGGTAGGCATTGTAATACTTCGACAACGACTCGTTTCTGTCCCGTGTTTCTTAGATACGGTGCACTTCTGCCAATTTGTTCAGAGCGGATGGCTAATATACACACATTTACAGCACGCGCGCGACGAACTCCAAACAGATATGGTGGCTGAAACGAATAGGAAACGTAGAAAGCTCGAACGAGAGAGGCGAGCGTTGGAACGTCCTGTTGGAGGTAAGACTCCCTTTGATGTTCTCAGATCAAAGTCTTGGAATCTATCGGATTTCTGTGGCATACGCTTTTCCCCTTTTGTTGTGGTGACTTTGTCACCAGAAAGATCATTGTTTTTCGTCATTTCGTTGACTGACTGCTCCTTACAGCTCGAGGCATCCCGGTTCCAATCCTCAATCCTCCGCCAGCTCCAACTCTTCGAGAGATTGTCAACACAACACCCCTTCCTTCTCACCTTGTACACCTTGTTTCCAACGCAAGCAAAAAACTATTGACTAGATCATTGGTTAACCCCACCTTGAACGCCGGATTAGGAGTTGGATACGATGGACTAGGTACGTCATTTTTCTTTGTAGGCACTGACACAGTCTTATTGTGCCTGTACGTCCTGTGTTGCGATCCACAGGTCCCAACCCAGCTGCCTACCCTGACCTGCCAACGCTTGCACCTGCCGATATTGCCACCGACTTAGATTACCTCTTCCAGCACCGTCGCGCTGGCTTCGGTTATGGGTATGGCATGTTCCCTGCTGTCCCTGGCGTGGGGTTTCATGGGGTTGGACCCGGTATTGGCCCTGGGATGGGGTTTGGCCATAGTATTGGAGGAGCTGGGCTGGGGTTTAACGGTGTCCCCGGGGTTGGATTCGGGATAAATGGCTCTGGACCCGGTGAAATGTACCCGCCAAACACAGGCCCTGGAATGGCACACCCTGGTGCAGTGCCACCACCTGTAGCTGGACCGTCCATGCCACTTCCACAACCCCACCCAGAGATAACGGGTCCAGGAATTGGCCCTACAGACTCTCCAGGATTCGGGCAATCTTCTGCGGGTGTATTCCAGCCCGGTGTTGGACGGGAGAACGCATATCCGCTAGGCTCTGGTGGGCCGGCCTTGGCCCAAGGTGACCCGGAGACATCCGGGAGGAATCAACGCACGTCGGGGTCCACGCTTGATCGCGAACGCGAGAGCACATTACAACGAGAGCGAGAATTGGTCGCTCGCGACCGCGATCGTGAACTCCCCCAGCGAGAACGAGAGATGCGAGAATGCGAGCGAGAGCGAGTTAGAGATATAAACAACCGTGACCGTGAGAGGGGAGAGTTTATGTCCAATGTTGGTCCCAGATACCAGAGTTCTGAGTGGAATCCGAAGCCTTCTGGTGGTGTGGATTGGAGTTTTGGAGACAGGCGGCGAGAAGAGGATATGTTGGAACGCGAGAGGGAACGCGAGCGTGCAGAGAGAGAAAGGTCTCAAGGACAGCCCATGACGGGCCCTCCAATACCCCGCCATCAAAACCAACATTCACACTCACTTCACCATCCCCACCCCTCTCACTCACAGCATCTTACCCATCCTTCGCACCCTCCGCACTTGGGTCACTCAGGGCATTCACAACCCCCCTCGCACCATCAACATCACCACCCGCATCCACATTCCCAGCACCAAGTTCATCAGCATACCCAACACCAACATGGACCGACAGGAAATGCACCGCATCATCATCATGTTAGCCAACATCATCATAGACACCATTACCACGTCTTACATCACCATCCCCCCGGGTCTGAATTGCGGACAGGTCCTGCATCAGGTACAAGTGCGGAAGGTTCTGGGATAAGGCATGGACAAGGGCATGGCCAGACTTCGACTACCATGGAAATCATTAACTTGTCAGCGGGTTCATCAAAAGCGCTTTGGAAGAGGGAGGAGGGTAAGTTTGGTGGAACGAGCCTTCCCGGGAGTCGGCCATCATCTACACATCCCCCTTTCTCTGTTTATGACGAACGGGAAAGGGACAGGGACAGGGACAGAGATAGAGATAGAGAAAGGGACAGGGATAGACCAGTTGCAACGCCATTCGTTATTGGCCCTTCACCCAATTCCTTATCTGCCGCGTCTTCTCCCCGACACAACTGGCCCCATGGTGATATGGGTGGCCCACATCCTCCTGGTGGTCCTGGTGCATTATATCCGCCGCCCTCTGAACGATTTCATTCACCCGTTTCAGGAAGTTCTGGAACACAAGGAGTGCTACACCGCTTCTCAAACCCTCCGCCCTCTTCCCACCTTCACCGCCAGTCGCCCAATTCACTGACAACGTCACCTTCCCGTTCTGGTCCCCCAGCGTCTCCTAGTAGTGCCAACCTGGTCAATCCTGGTGTTCCATCGTCATCCGCGAATACCTCGTCCTCCCCAGGTCCCTTCCATACACGTAAATCATCTCCTAATTTGCCACCACCCTCTAAGCTTGGAATGTCACCTCTTGTTTATTCACCCCGGTTAGCAGGTCCAGGTGTTCTACCCCCAACTGGCCCAGGAGTTCCCGGAGTGTTATCTGGCGCTGTATCCAATGTGCTTTCAGGTCCCTCATCAGGGCCTGGTATACCGCCATCTGGAATACTGACAAGCGGCCCTGGTATACCACCTACGCTTGCAATGCCCCAAGGCAGTAGTGGTCCTGGTATCGGTGGTGGTATACCTCCAAGTGGACCCCCGCCAATTGGCATGGGAGATGGACAATCTATGTCCGGGTTTACTGGCAGTAGGACAGAATCACCTTTGATGTTTGCGTCGCCAAGGGCTGGGCCGCCACCGATCCAGAAAATAGGAGTGGAAGGAGTATGATACATTCATTCAATTGGTTGAACCTAGGATCAGTAGGGAGGGATATTTGTGTTGACATATTGGCCGCATTCGTTGTCGTGGAGCTGTATATAGGGCCAGAGAGTCTGGTTCATGTGTAAATTTCTCGTTCATAGCTTTCAGATTTCTAATGGTAAATGGTAATAATATTGTCCATATTATTTACACACTGATGCAGGCAGCATCCACGAGTGAGTACTTATAGGGGACCTTTCTTATTGAACTGGCTCAAACTCACGGAAAGGCATTTTGAAGCATACACTAGTACTTGTAGAGGAATGGGGCTCTAACTGCTCCGAAGCATCATTGTTTAGCTATATGATGTGTGTGCACCATTATGACTCACTTTATTCAGAGGTCAAGTTCGCAAGAGTGCTGTGGTACAACATCTTTCAAAACACATTCTCGATGCTACCACTATCAGTAGTTGCTCTTGTCCTTGGACCGTTCCATCGCTTGGGAGTGTGTCAGAAATAGCTGTGCATACGGAGTTTGTCACTGACGATTATAGTGCAGCAATTTTTCAATCAAGTCAACATGCGTTAACACCATTCGACGACAACAGTATCTCTTTAGTTGGAGCTCATCTAGAGCGTCTCTGATGTCATGGTTCGGTTCTCAGCTAACATCAATTTCACCGAGGCATGCTTACCCTTCGCTCATGTCATTGGCCAGCAGTTCGAGGTAGGCGTTCCATTTGTCACCAATGACCTTTCCACAAGAAAAGCAGCGCACTGGTATGATCTATGCGGTGATTGTAAACAGGACTCTCCGAGAATCAGTATATCAACCCCTTACCATTGTGATAGTCTCCGCTGAAAAGATCACGGACGGAGGATTGAAGGTGGCTCACGTGACCCTCACGTGAGGTTGACAAAACCGTGTCATTCATTCAATCACAGTTCATCGACGCGTTCAAGATACTGCAAGTCGCAATGAGCGCAACATTTGAGCTGCAAGACGAGCTAGAAGCTCTGCAAGACTTATCCTCGTACGAGATTCCGAATGAACACGATCTACATAACACCGAAGCTGGCCCATTACTGCAACGTGCGTATCCTTTCAAACTGACGATGATCGCTAACCGCTACGCAGGTGTCGTGGGTACCATTGCAAACTCGTCGGACGATATTACCGATCCAGAAATATTTGATATCTTTCGAAGTCTCCTGAAACATGCAGACGCAGTCCCAGGGCCGTGCATGATTAAATTACTGGACTCCGTTGCTTCAGGCTTCAGTGCTCAGTTAGACGCGGCGATCCGGGACTCAAAAGAGGAGGATCAACAGGCTGCCATGTCTCACAAGACCCCGCTGGAAATGTACGCCTTCCTTCTGAATTGGTTCACTTCTGCTGCAGATAAAGTGAAATCGGGCGAAGACGAACTTGCGCAGTTTCAGCCGAAATCTCGCCGTGGAAGGGGTGGTAAATCAGGCACATCCCGTGCAGCTGCTAAGAAAGGGGATGAATGGACTTGGGCAGACCAGATCCCTGCTACTCTTGAGCTATTCACAAAAGCAATGAAGCTGAAGACGCATCGTATATGGGTGACAACACCAGAGAGGGATGCCTTCATCACGTATGTTCTATGGTCAGCCGAGGTTAGTTAAACTGACATGAACCTCAAGTTGTTTGACCCGTCCTGCATATCACATCGCAGAGAACGAACAGTATATGAAGGTCCATAATATCAAAATGCATGTTTTCAAGGTCATCTGTATTGCTGTCAAGAATCATGGACATGCCCTTGCGGCTCAGATCAACATCATGCAGGCATTACAATATCACGAACACCTTTCGGAGCCCATGGCCGAATGTCTTGCTCACCTCGCGAAGGACTTTGACCATGCTCAGCTTGGAGAGGAGATTTTGCGGGAAATCGCTGGAAAGACATTCAACGCCCAAGACACGAAAGGGCCTCGAGCATTCTCTCGTTTCCTTGTGAAATTCTGTGAAGAGTCACCGAGATCGGTGTTGAAACAGATTAGCGTTTTGCTTGGACACTTGGATTCAGAGGTTGGTCGACGACCCTCGCTAAGTCACGACCACGTACTGATAATAATCGCCTTAGTCGTATCCCATGCGTATGGCTATGGTCGAAGTAATCGGGCTGCTTATTCGCGAACTCTCAAGCGCTGAAGACAACAGCGACTCCACGCAAGCCCACAAACAAATCGTCGGGCTCTTTGAGTTACTTCTATCTCGAACACTTGACCTCTCCTCTTATGTTCGCTCCAAAGTTCTCGCCACGCTGTCGAAGTTGTGTGACTTACGAGTCCCATTTCCCAAGCAACGTTTGGAGATAACAAAACATGCAGTGGCAATGTTGGAGGACAAGGCCTCTACGGTGCGCAAAGCAGGAGTTGCTTTACTTACGAAGCTCATCTTGACGCACCCCTGGGGCCTTATGCATGGCGGGCCTCTCAGCCTTGAAAAGTGGGAAGGATACTACAAGGAAGTGAAAGACAAACTGGACAAACTTGAGCAGGCGGTGGGTAAGGCTGTAGAACGAGGAGAGAAGGCCAGATCCAAGGATGAAGAGGACGAAGAGGACGAGGGCGACGAGGAGCAAGACGAATCTGACGAAGAAGCTGAAACTCAGGCGAATAATCTAAAAATGAAGATGTAAATCATTTAGCTGACTCTGTGGATGACGGTACTAACGCGTTCTAACCAATAGGGCGGAAGATGATGAGATGGTCGTGGACACGGAATCTCACAACGTAGAAGATGTAACTATGGGTAATGAAGACCACCAACGAACGCCGAAGAAGGGAAAGGGCAAGAAAGCTCGGAAGTCCATGATGGATGTCGTTGCTATTACTTCGGAGCAGGAAGCACTCGCAGCATTGGAGTCTAATGAAACGCTCTATCTCAGACTCCGCAAGAAATACTACACAGAAGCACTCGCGTTCATTAGGATGATCGAAGCTTCTGTGGAATGCGTCACCCAGCTGCTCGGTAGTACCAACAAAGCAGAAGTACTTGAAGCTATGGAATTCTTCAAGGTCACATACCTCTATGAGTTTGAAGCTGCAGGGGTGAGAATTGTCTCTTCTAGTGTGGACCCTTCTGATCGTTCATAGGTCGGAATTAAGCGTATGTTACACCTCATCTGGTCAAAAGATAACAACCAAGTCTCGGAAGACGGAAAGGAGCTAAAGGGTGTCCGGTCGCGACTTCTGGAGTGCTACCGGAGCCTGTACTTCGACCCTCTCCCTGACTTAGAACCTAAGCAGCAGGTGAACCGCATTGCCAAAAACATGATCGAGTTAGTCTCCCGAGATTTTTTTTTCCCAACACTAACTACCATCCAAGATTGACCTACGACGCGTCGTTGGCGGAGCTAACAAGTCTCGAGGAGATGATGAAGATTATGATGGAGGAAGACCAGGTTCATCATGATATCATCAACAAGCTCTGGCAAGTCTATAGTAAGTTTCTCATGTTGACAAGACATCTGTAGAACCTCACACGTGGCGTTATCCTAGGTTCTCCGAAGCCTCTCCCTGCTTACCAGCGCCGAGGAGCCATAATCATCCTAGGTATGCTGGCGTTGGCAAAGCGTAGTGTGGTGGAAGAGAAGATCGATGTTTTGTTGCTAATAGGACTAGGCAAACATGGCAAGGTGCGACAGTTTTCTCCGTTTAAGCACACTAATATAATGGTATCTAGGCTGATCTCATGCTCGCCCGATACACTTGTGTGACCCTGCAACGCCTCAATGGTAGCGCAAAGAAAGTGAAGGGTATGTTCGGAGCACCATCCGCAGGATATGTGAAATTGACAATCTCGTCAGGTTCTCTCCTTAATAAGACTCTTCGCATGGAAATGAACAACGCAATTTTCCGCAAGCTCCAGGAGGCTGTTGAACACCCATGTCGGTCTAAGGACTGGTTCGGAATGGCAGAACAAGCGATAAACACAATCTATGCTCTGGGAGAGCACCCAGACGAGTTATGTAGCAAGATTATCAAAAACTTGACTCGGCGAGCATTCCCGCGTCGAACACAGGAGCCCGCTCTCGGCCAAGAGCAAGGAAGCCAAGAGCAAGGAGATGCATTGCAGCAGGATATTGAGCCGCCATCTTTTTCAGGGAATGCCTCGCATGCTCCAATTTCTCAACCCTCTTCATCTCAGGGCCTGAGTGAACAACGTGGTGGCCAAGACACTGGTGACGTGTTACAACTCAGTCAGCTCTTGTTTGTCGTCGGTCATGTTGCTATCAAGCACATTGTCTTCCTCGAGCTCGTTGAGCGAGAGTGGAAACGACAAAAGGACGAGAAGGATTTAGGTAACGTCCACTTAAGTTTTCTCTGAGCTGTTTTTGATCGTAGTTTCAGCTGAAAAACTCGCTGCTGGCGGCAATGTACCAAACAAGGATTCAAAAGAAGCTGAAGAACTAGACCAAGTTGCTGGAAACGCGGAAGACGAAATTGGTGATAGGATAGCTGCAGTGCGAGAAACTGAACTGTTGTATGGCCCCCAGTCGCTATTGGCTGTGTATGGTCCAATGCTCGTCCATGTCTGCGGAAGCCCCCATAAATTCAAGGCGAGTCCTGCTAATTCATGTTTCATTTGTCATCCTCACACCCAACCAGAATCGGACGCTCCGTGCAGCTGCGACCCTTTCCTTCGCCAAATTCCTCTGCGTGAGCTCGCAGTTTTGTGACCAACACCACCGTCTGCTTTTCAAAATTCTTGAGACCTCGAAGGATCCAGACCTGCGAAGCAACATCGTGATCGCGTTAGGCGATGTAGCAGTGTCGTTCAGCAACATTATAGACGAAAACAGCAACGAATTATACAAGGGTCTTTCAGACGAAAACCTTGTCGTTAAGAAGAATACACTGATGGTGCTTACCCATTTAATTCTGAATGGCATGATCAAGGTCAAGGGACAACTTGGTGAGATGGCCAAATGTCTGGAGGATGAGGAACCGCGGATTTCCGACTTAGCGAAACTCTTCTTCACCGAACTGTCGACAAAAGACAATGCAATCTACAACAACTTACCTGATGGTCCGTTGCATTTCTCCAGGTCGCGATGGCAGGATATTGATCACGCGATGTAGTGATAAGCCACTTGTCAGCAGGTGACCATGCTGTGAGCGAAGAGATCTTCCAGAGTACTATGCGATATATCTTCTCCTTCATTGAGAAGGTAAGGAGATCCCTCTAGATATTTGCAGTGCTCATTCTTTGAGAAGGAAAAGCAAGCCGAGAACATTGTTGAGAAACTTTGCCAGAGATTCCGCATCTCTGATGATCCTAGGCAGTGGCGAGACATCGCGTTTTGCTTATCCTTACTCCCCTTCAAGTCTGAGAGATCTGTTAAGAAGCTCATCGAAGGACTGCAGTTTTATCAAGACAAGTTACACGAGCTTGCAGTTTTCGAACGTTTCACAGATATCCTGAATAAAGTCAGTTTCAGAATCATTGTGTTGAGTGACCCCCCACCCATTAATTTAGGCTCGATCGAACAAATCTGCAAATAAGCCCGACACAGAACTCGACGAGTTTGAATCTGTATGTTGATACCTGTCCTGCATGTCGATGGCTCACAATTCATCCCGCAGATTCTCAACGAACACAAACGACAAGGCGAGGAAGACCGCGCTTTCGAACAACGTGTGGAAGGTAAGAAAGCGGCTGCGAAGCGGAAGGCTACTCGACGCTGTAAGTGCCTCCGTTATCTGGCTACAATCGTATGTGCTCACCTCCACCCAGCTGCCCGCAAAAAGGCTCACCCTGAGCCTGAACCCGAGCCAGAGCCAGTTTCTTCGCGACGGGCTGAAGATGATGACGATGACGACATGTATGTCTAGGGTTATTGCATTTTCTGTTATAGGTGTATGGGCATGTAGTGTTGTAACTTATATCCATAACTTTAGGCGAGTCAAACACTAGTCATTCATTGAAGGCCCTGCTGGTAAACCTGAGCTGGTTCACTAATATCATATTATAGGACCTGTGATATGTACTACAACGTATATATACAATGCATATCGAGAGACATGGAACGAGCAAGCTGCCAACACCCAGGTGTTGCAATCAACACCAATCAGCTTGAGCTCAGAAATCACCAAGATCAACTTCTATGCTATCTATCAACGACGCTTCAAGGCTCTTGCTTGGCGACGTTTGTAAAACAGATAACGCAGACACAGAAACGGGGAAAGGTGATATCGGTCGTCCGGTTAGTGTTGATTGCGCTTGCAGAACGGGTGTTCCAGTCCCGCTGATGTTTGGCGTTGCCGATCTGTTTATGTTATGTAAATGCTCCAGGTAATGCATGAGATGGGCGGACAAGTAAAACAACCACGGGTTAAAGGTAAGATGGACAACCACAAACCTGGAAATACTATCGGGAAACCTAGACACCGCCTTCAGTCTGGCACTTGAATCGGGTGTGGCGGTTCCCGAGAGTCCGGATGCGGCCAGCTTTCGCTCTTTTCGTTTTCGCTCGGCTTCGAATTCTGCCCTCCGCACAGCTTCGAGATTGGCTTTGCGATTCCGCTCGTTCACTTTGGCGAGTTTGTCAGCAAGAGAAAGCTCCTCTTTACGGGGGGTTTGGACCGCCGGAAGATCTTTAAGTTTCACCTCGATTTCCGCAAGCTCGGAGAAATCTTGCCGTCGCATAGCTAGTGTTCTGGCTTGCATGAGGCGGGATCGCTCCATTGTTATGGCTGCAGTACTTTGTTGCTGGTTCAACTGATTCTTGCGGGCAAGCATTAGAGCGATATCACTCTGAACCTGCCTTCAGCGATGGAAGGTGGGTCATAAATAGCAAGCAAACCTCTGTGAATGGTTGGGTTATAAGGCTCTCAAGCTGAGCGGCTTTCTTTTCAAGCTGCCGCTTCGAAGGCAGCTTCACATCCTCAGCCATATAGGTCTTAATCAGGCGCTCGAACTCTTTCTGCGGGGCCGATTCTCAGAGCTTCGCTAGGAACGAAGCCAGCAGAAGACGAACCGGGTCGATTTTTGAGTTCGACACCTTGTCCATGAGGAACGCCTTGATAGACTTTCCATGCTGGAGTTCAAGTGTCTGATTCACCGTCCTGTCATTTATCTTGTATGGTTTCACGAGATTGGCACCAAGGTCTTGCAAGGTGTATTGGCTCGCGTTTGCCTAGAACAGGACAAATACTTACTAGTGATCTCACATAGGCGATACACTGGTTCGTTGTTCTCGTCGCCGATGAGGTAGCGCACCCAGCCGCCTTATGTAGAAGCTGAGCTTAGTGACAGTATATATTCGCTACTGACTTGAACTTGCCTTTGACATAGTCCTCGAACCAAGGCGCCATGCAATATTTTGCAAGCATATCTCGGGTCAGTCTGCATTTCATTAGAAATTCCAAAGTCATAGGTTCGTCGTCAGGCTCAGGTTGCTTTGGATACAACCTGCGTTCCCTTTCCTCTTCTTCCTCGTATTTGGTAATTTGACCATCTTCCTCCTCACCAGAAGAGGTCTCCATTTCCATGGGCGATGAAGAGCGGTCACGCTTAGGAGAATCCGTCCGTACCTAACCGAAGGATAAGACAGAGACGAATTGCGCGACGTAAGCCAACATACGCGCTTCTTCTCGTCTTTGGCCTTCCGCTTTGCCTTGAGCTCGTCAAGTTTTCTCGACTTCTCCTTCGTGGCTCCTCTCACAGCGTGCTGACCTACGAGCGAAGTCCGCGTGTAAGACGACGACATACACATGTGCAAAAAAAAAACACTGAATACGTTTAGCTGCCTTTGCCACGCTGTCAGCATCGTTGGAAGCACCCTTCTGCTGTCTGAGCATCTCTTGTAACTTGCGCCTGTCCTGAATCTTCTGCATTTGTTCCAGGCGCTCGGCGAGGATGGCCTCGCGTTCAATCTCAGACATGGCAAGTAGTCTTCCATTAGAAGAGTTCATTATTAATGTATTGTCAAAAACTGCGCTGCTGGTACCCTAGCATAGAACTCACCGATGCCGGTCCGAATCATCTTCATACTTGCCCTCCAGCGGGTAGGGGTTCACATCTTCGGTCTCCTCACGCTCAAGTTCGTTCTCAGAGTCAGAGATACTGCTTAAAGTGTGATGTCTCCATAGAGAAACTGCCAAAAAGCTGAGCCAACCTAGACTTGCGCTTTTTCGTCCCAGACTTGGAACCCGAAACCTGTCGCTTTCGTTTCTTCTCGGTTGCGCCTGCTAGTTCAAGAAGCTCGGCATCAATGTCTCCATCAGTGTCAGACATGGTGAATTGGACAGTGGGATGAGGAGAAAAAGAACGAGGAATGCTGTGGACAACCAGCAAGGTTAATCACCTTGTGTAAACCCCTCCTGATTATTTGGTCGTGCTTGCACCAAGTTTTCACGTGACTTTCATATTCGGTGCACAGTACGTCCACTTCATTTGGTTGAGTCAATGTCAGAACCTTTTCCTTACAGACAATCCTGCCTTTCGTCTAACGTACGACAGCCGAGCCGCTTCTGGTGAAATGCAACCTCTTTCAAATTCTATTTCGCGACTTGGATGTGCACCTACGGCGATGATACTGTAGTCTGTCGGCTCGAAGTGGTCCACTCTCAGGTTGACTCGCGGCTCTTGCGATATGATTTTGGGTTGTAAATGAATGGTGGAGAGAGAAATAAACTAATTCTCGTTACAATTCCAAGGACAAGGAATTGCGGTCCCTCCACATCACTTGGCGCCCATTGATGGTGAAGACGAAAAGACGGCCCAGAGCGATTCCCGTATTTGCACCTACTTACTAATGCTTTACCAAGGAATTGGCCTACGGATTCTGAAAACACATGATACATACACTAGTACACTCCACTACTAGCAATACATTATACTACAAAGTTGAATGACTTAGATACTACATGCGGTATTCGTCGAGATATAAAAAAAAGGCACCGTGACGAGGAAAGTCATGCCTGCGATCGATGACTTCACTGTGCCAAGTACATACAGCCAGTGCAGCGGAGCATAGGTCTATTCGCATCCAAAAATACATACCCATACTCATACATTGATACTCCACAAAAAATCCTGACAAGTCACAATTTGCCTCCCAAAATGTGGTGAGGCTGCTACAAAGTTGAGCGCCGAGCACTACATCGACTTGTTGTCCTTTTCAGGCAACTTGGATTTTACGAAACAAAATGCATAACTCCTACCGAATCCTGGAATTCCAAAAATTCCAAACTCAAAATTCCAGAATCAACCCAAATCATTTTTTTTTTGGTATTTTTAAAGTTGAACAGTGTAACGTACTCTTTATTGAATTGTTGATAAGATATAGGTACCAAAAGCTGTATCTTTTTTTTTGGTCATATGGCCAAGTTTCCTGAAAAGGATATACTGTAATGATGAGCGCAAAGTAATATGCAGGCATTCGCGTCTCGCTTCCCGCACCACTTGTTGTTATCACCGCCCTGCCTTTGGAGTCTCCCTTGGCTCCATTCCCCCCCTCAGCACCACCTGGGCATTTTGAGTAACAAAGATGTTATTTTTGAGCATGGAAATGAAATGGCAGTGAATATCGGGTATGCTTGGTGGCCCGATACATGCGCAGGGCTTATGGCATACACTGCTCTAAGATCGGAGATATGTAAGTACATAGCTCGACTCCGAGGTGATAGCTGATCGGTTGTTGGCAGTCACATGCTTAAATTACCCTGAACCAGCTTAGGTCGCTGTTGCTTACATATGTAGTTCGCCGGTAAATATCGGCTGTGGAGCGGAAATTTTGTGAAGGATGGCTTCCTTTTTTGCCATAACAGTGTGCACCGTGCCGTCCTATGCACAGATACTTTGTTTGATTCAGAGCAAGCAAACTACAAACTCGTCCGACGTGGTCCGTCCGAATCAATGGTAGCCGAACATCCCAAGGAGGCTGCCGCTGTGAAACAATATATAAAAGACCCGGGTATTTTTGTCGATTTCATTCCTCACCTTCGCCTGTCCTGACTTTCACGACATGACCGTCAACGAAAACACGCCGCTGTTACAAAAAAATAAGACACCACTACCCAAGTTCCAGCTTTGCCTCGTGCTGCTGCTCATGTTTGCAGAACCCATATCAGCGCAATACATCTATCCTTTCATCAATCAGGTCAGTCGCTGGAATACATAAGGGCCATTTGTAATTGATGATACTTTTCATCTCCTATCCGTGCTATATAGCTAATACGCGAACTGGACATCACTGGTGGAGACGACCGTAAGATTGGGTACTACGCGGGTCTTATTGTGAGTAGGAGCGTGGAAAATCTCCGCCAAGGGATTCCGGTCCGTCTATATAGTACCACTCATCTCCACATGATCTGCAGCAATCACTATTTTACATAACCCAAGCATTCACGACTCTACACTGGAGTCGCCTATCGGATTACATTGGACGCAAGCCTGTCCTGCTTATCGGTCTGATGGGCTTGAGCATATCGAATATGTGCTTTGGACTGTCCACTACGTTTTGGATGATCATCGCCAGGTAAGTAACGTGGACACTCCAGTAGTCTGTGACTTATTGTCCTATCGATACAGTCGATGTATTGCGGGAGCCTTGAATGGCAACATCGGCGTCATGAAGAGTGTCATAGCCGATATCACCGACCATACGAACCTCGCTCAAGCATTTGTGCTCATCCCCCCAGTATTCTCTGTCGGTGCTTCAATTGCGTACGTCAGTTTATTTGCACTCGCATTCCACTGCTCAGATTTGGATGTTCAGACCGCTTTATGGCGGTGTTTTGGCAAAACCACATGACCGCTGGCCAGCACTCTTTTCAGGGATATTCTGGCAGAAATACCCATACTTCCTTTCATGTCTCGTGTCTGTCTCGTTCACTGCCATTGCTTTCCTGATAGCTGCCCTCTTCCTGAAGGAGGTAAGGAAAAGAGTTTTCCACCCTGGCTGCGAGGGAGCTGATCACTTCACCACATATATAGTCATCGCCGCGCAGGCGACATAAGAAACACCTGCACCTCAGGGCAAACATCCAAGATGCTTGCGTTGGTGTTTCCGACAAGGATGCTTCTCCTGTCCCTATCCGTACCTTGATGAAGACCTACTCTGTCATGCTACCCATTGCGACTTATGGCGCACTGGCACTTGTGGACATCGGTTTCGTTGCTCTTTTACCATTGTTTTATGCAACCCCTATCGAAATCGGTGGGTTAGGACTCCCGCCATCCATTATCGGCACGTGCTTGGCTATTTATGGCCTATTTAATGGCTTGTTCCAAGTACTATTCGTCAGCAAACTGATAGATCGATTCGGCGAAAAGAAAATATTCTGTACAGCAGTTCTGGCCTTCTTTCCGCTTATCGCAATGTTCCCGGTTATGAGCTTGGTTGTCCAATCTCAGCAACAAGTTGGTCCAAGTATCTGGCCCCTCATGGCTCTTCAACTTTGTTTCGCACTCATAGGGGACATGTCCTATTGTATGTCCACCTCTTCTCGATACAAGGGAACTGACCAACTTACAGGATGGACATCCTCAGCCGTCATTAGTGTGTTCGTCATGAGGGCGGTGCCAAATCGATATTCGCTTGGCACTATGAATGGTCTTAGCCAGACCACGAATTCAGTCGCGCGGGCTTTTGGTCCAGTGACATTCTCGTCTATGTTTGCATTCTCAAAAGAACACAACATGCTTGGTGGTAACTTAGTATATCTCATTTTGCTGGTGCTGGCTTGTTTTCTCGTTTTCTTGTCAAGATTTTTGCCTGATTTAAAGAACGATGAAAAATGCGATGGGGAATTCACTGGAGATACATTCCCTGATCGTGATGCTGCGTGACGTCTTGCTTTCATTTCTTGAGTGGATATATTGTTATTGCTTTCGCTGTACTTATAGTATAGATAGCACTTCTAGAGTACTGTTCCTTGTAGGACTTGTCACCTTCGAACTCGTGTTCTTACTTCTCTCACCTCATGAATAAAAATCATACCTCTGCTGCCATGTGTGTGCAAGCAACAAGCAGTACTTGACAACCCAATCAGAAAGCTCATCGGAGTATTCAAAAGTGTAGTGTAACTAGCTCTAGTAGGGCTCTCGGCCTCTCTCGGATGACTGCTTATTCCCTAAGTAGGGTAGTTTTGCAGATTTGAAGCTAGAGCCGATCTACCTTTATCTACATATATTAAGATGCAATAAGCCGCATTTAGAACCATGTAAAGTTTCTGATTGGCAGCGCCGAGCGGGCCATCTTACGGTAAGTATTCGGGTCTCTTCGCATCCACACGCCTTACTATGTATGACCGCACAGTAGGGTGGTATGCTATCCATCTTGTGCTAAGCTTATTTGAGCCTAAACTGTACGTGACCGCCTTTTTCAGAACACACAACCTCGTGCGAACAAGGACATCTCATTGGTAACTCCGCACTGATCAACAAGTAGTGTTGCCGCCGAACCGGACTAAATTCGAAGTGAGTTCGAATCCGGTTCGAAAGTGATGGAGTTCGGTGGAGTTCGGTCATTTGCATAGAATCCCTACGCGAAACCGTCTAAGCTGTGATTGGTTGAGCTCAACAGCCGACTTCGTTTGCCCTCAGTTCGTTCGAGTTCGGAAAAACGAAGTCAAACGAACTTTTCAGTCCAGTCGGGTTTGGTCCGGTTCGCGGCAACACTATCAACAGGTTTCCCCGGATCACGGTAGTCACTTGGACAAATGTTACATAAAGCGGTCCCGGTGAATCACATCAGTAGACTCGCAAAAACACCATTTCTTGACAAGGCAGCTGAGAGCTACTATCCCTTTTCGCAATATATATGAGCTCAAATTTGAAAGGCAACAACTGCACTTCTCTTCAGATCGATTTGAGGTGGCAGGGACCGTATGGAGCACGAGCGCAGACAGTAGTAAGCACCACTTGCATGGTATATGGACGGTCATCAACTTAAGGACAGACATGAATCAGTGGCACAGAAAAACGGCAGGGCAGCTAAGTGGAACGCAGAAAATGAACGGTTGGGGAAAACATACAGAGATCCAACACCTACGCAACACTGTCACTTCCGTCGGACATTGTAAAAAAGTTGTTATGTTTCAATAAGTTCAATAAGTGGTTTCTTATGTAATAAGGTGCAAATCATCCGCCTGAAGGTCAGAGATGCTGAGCTTGAGGTACTTGGGGTGAACGCATCGATGAACAATCAATTCCAATTCCCGTTCAATAAGATTTCTGCAACGAACTCGGGACTTTACTGAGGCTACCAACTAATTGCAGATGGACCATTGTAGCCCATATCTTCATAATTTATAGTGCAGTTTTGCCAGGATTTCGTCCTTCTTCCCAATAACTTCATTGATATCTTTGTACCCACATAAGCCCAGCGTGAGATGCAGGTCGCACAGTATTTGCCGCAGAATCTGCTCAACGCCAGCCTGTCCTGCAATAGCAAGGCCATACATGTAAGGTCGTCCAACTGCAAAACCATAATGAAACCATGTCAAACAGCGAGTGTGCAGAGAAAATATAATGTACCCACTGAGAACACCCTGAGCTCCTATAGCAAGCGCTTTGATAATATCACTGCCACTGCGCACCCCAGAGTCGAACAGGATAGTGAAATTTCCAGACTTCTGCGCAGAACGCACAGTTGGGGAATCCATGATTTTGTCAAGTGCATCCAGCGAGGCAATGGCACCATCAATTTGACGGCCACCTAAGCATACATCAAATTCGCGAATTTACGGGAAATTACTCTGAACAGAAAACTTACCGTGGTTAGACACTATGATACCATCCATGCCGTATGCAATGGCCTTTTCTGCGTCCTGCATACGATCTCGGATTGAGTCGAAAATCAATAAAAGTTATCCATTATACGAACAGAAGCGTGTTGGATTCCCTTGAGGACAATGGGCCCTTCCCAGTTGTCTCGAATGAACTGTAAATCATCCCACGTTCTGTACACGGCCGAATTAGTGAACCACCCTTTTCCTATTGTCATGTCCTGCATGGCTTTCTCATTGCCCTGCGTGAGAGCAGCCTCCCGGATTCTTTGAGGATCAAAGGGAAATATCGTTCGTTCGTTCTCACGCGGCGAGAGACCAAAGCTCTTCATGAATACCGGGTCGGATGTGCTGACCTGCAGTCCAACTGCATACAGAAAAGGAAAGTAAGCTGTTTTGAGGTCGTGCGGCCGCCAGCCCATCTGCACCGTGTCTAGTGTAACCACGAGGGCCGTGAATCCGTTGGCCTTGGCACGTGCCAATAGAGATAAAGTGATCTCCGTTGTGTGGGGCCTTGTATGTGGCATCAGCACATAAGGTCATGGTAGTAACACAGGCAAGAACTCGCCAGTAAAGCTGGTACCATCTGTGGCCATTGGGGCCATTCGCTTTGGCGACATCCTCGATAGAGCGTGTAGACGCCGTGCTCATGATGTACGGGACACCAACACTGCTTGCTGCTCTAGCTGTAGCGAGTTCACCATCGGGATGTAAAATGCCTTGCACACCAATCGGGGCAACGAAGATCGGTGATGGATACTTGACCCCGAGAATGGTTGCCTGGAAAAGGGGCCCAACGATGGGCTCGCTTTACTTGCCATGACCGGGGTAGCCAGCAGGACACTCACCTCAATACTCCGATTCGTTACATCGACAAGCATTCGCGGCACCAATTTATAGTTCTCGAACGCATTTTTGTTTGCTAGGTCCGTCGAGCATGTACCAGCGCTACCAAAGGTATACATATATGCCGCTGACCGGTATTACTCGCTGCTATATGACTCGGCAATGAATAACATTGACTTACGAATGTCATCTTTCATTATTTCCCTTGCTTTGTCTTCGATCTCCTTGATATCCACGGTGCCTAGAAGAGGCGGCTGGCCCTCTTTGTATATGTCCAGGGAAAAGTTGGTCCATTGGTTGGAAACTGTGGGCGTTGCAGTCATCTTGAGTGTGAAGAACAACAAATCGTATGGGGCGACGTCAGTAGGGGATAGGGAAACGTACAATTGGAGAGAACGTTGGGGACCCCTCACGACAAAGTTATAGCTGAACTTGAGTAGTCTGCATTCGTTGGCAGGCTGACGCTGCAGTTGTAATAACAATAAATATAAATTTTTGCGTGTGATATAGAGAGTTGAGCGATTTAGGACCCACTGTACGATATCGAGGTGAGCCACTGCGCAAGTTTTCGGTGGTCGCTGCGCGATTTCGCAGTATAATGACAACTTCTGACTGAGATACTCAGCTGATTCTGGTAAGTGACTTGCCCCCACCGTGTTAGAAATACATCTACTCATCGCAAATGAATTGAAAGAAGAGCCTCAAACTTACATGAAGTTGAGCTGCTCGACAAAGGCCGTGGTTCAGAAGGCGAGTGGGATACATTCGCATAAGCGTTCCTACTTCCTTTCTCAGCCTGATCTGTTTCCTTGGTCTCGCTAGCTGTCTGAAGTCCATTTCGCGATACCCTCTCATTGTGGCCGGTTGATTTTTTTCTCGGCGTTGTATTTTTATCTTTTCACGCCCCTGCTATCTGTATGTGTATTCAGTGCTGTAGGCTCGTAGCGCTGACTCGCTCCCATATGTATGTATATACCTCATTAGGCTGCGATTTCCTTCGTTTTCACGGATGACAGCTAGAAAATCTCGATTGCAAAACAGGCAGAAATTTGCCGCAAGTGTGATCTAGGGAAGAGGAAGGTGTCATGGGAGGGAATTCGAAGAGATGAAGTTCCTTACCTTTTTCACACATCATGACCCTCCGATCGGAGACTAAACTGGTCAATATGTCTTATCTTTCTCTTTTCTTCTCTGTGCGGACGAGGTATTTACATCTGTTTGTACCTAAGCGCTAAGTCGTTCTGTCACTCAGTCAGCGATCATAATTACAACTTATGAGAAACCACCATGCCTGGTGTAGTGGACGCGCGCAATGGTCAGAAGGTCCGACATTCAAAGCCTTCCGAGTGCCTGCAGCACCGCACGAAACCCAGAACCAAAATGCGCGAAAACGGCCATTGCTCTAATCTCGCAATCCAACTCATCTCCAATCTCGTGTAACTGACAGCCTCGTTATATCCTTTATTTGGGAACAACGCGACCTAGACGAATTCTCGGGGTGCAGAGGCAGTCATTCCTGTGGCGATGCGAGATGAGCAAAACGAGAAGCACAGAAAAGGTGAGAAATCAAGATAATTGCACCTTCAAAATGAAGAACTTCCTAGCCCAATCGGGTTGAGATTCCACGTATTCTTTTATATGGCAAAAAAACTCTTTTCGCAGTGAGTACATTCGGTGCTCCATATCGACTGGGAATCAACTATAAAAGCCCAGTATCATAAAATTAAAACGACGAAGCCACGGACATCTTCACTATCCCTATAGCTGACCCGCTGAAGTCATACGTGATCAACTTTTTAATGTCAACCACAGCTCAGTTAACCTACATTATCCCTCCTACTGATGGTTCCCCGATCTACACAACCATAGACGACGACCATACCACCGGCAAGAAGTTACAGAACTGGACTTCCAATATTCGTACTGTTAAGATCGAGGATGCCAGGGGGAATGAGCACAAATACACCCTTGATACCGCAGGATTTCGGTTCCATCGCCATCCTGCCAAACATACCAGATTTCTGGACGATGAAGAAATCAAAGCAGAATACTACCCAGACTGCATGGAGCTCCTCAAGGAGCTTACTGGCGCAACCAAAGTGTTTGTCTTTGATCACAGTGGGTTTTCAGGTGTCCAGTCATAGGCATTTACGTATGACATCCTACTAGCTGTCCGCCGCAGACATCCTGGCACGATCGACAGCCAGCAGACGCGTCAGCCTGTAACGTACGTTCACGTGGATCGGACTCCTGCATCTTGTATTGCCCGAGTCCACAAACATTTTCCTCCCAATGAAGCTTCGGAGCTTCTTCGGCGCCGCGTCCAGGTCATAAACCTCTGGCGTCCCATTTCGCACCCAGCCGTAGATTGGCCGCTGGCCTTCTGCGACTATCGCAGTGTCAACACGGACAAAGACCTCCTCGCATCCGCAATAGTCCATCCTGATCATGACGGCCAGAATTTTGTTTTAAAATACAACCCCGAGCATCGATGGGTTTATAAGAGTGCTATGGACCCCGAGGATGTGGTGTTAATAAAGATGTCAGCATTATGTTGAGATCGATGTCACTAACTGACACTGTCCTTAGTTTTGACTCCATTTCGGATGGTAGTATTGCGAGGTTGACCCCGCATACGGCCTTTAAGGACCCAAAGACGCCGGAGGAAGCTCCATTCCGGGAATCTATTGAAGTTGAGGCTCTTGTATTCTACAAAGAAGATTAGGCTTGTGCCCAATTTCTTGGTCCACTATGATGTAGATTGAGATCACCCTCAGTTTGATAAATCGGCCTGCAGAATTGTCCTATTCTTCCGTAACGTCTTTTGAACTTTCATCGGACACGTCTTCTACTTTTCAACCAACTCAACTGTCGTCGAACCAGCACTATTGCAATGACCTACGCCGAGTGATTATCGTTGGTTACTTGCACTACACTCTGCACATCGACATTTTGTCTTGTCATTGTACAGCAACGCGATACCGACCTCGTTCGAGCCCGCTTAGGTGGATTTAACTCGATTCAATTCAGTTCGCAGTAACACCAGAACAGTAAAGTACTGTGACAGGTGATTCCAGACCAGAACATCCTAGAATGTGAAAGAATCGAGCCATTAAAGTACACAGCATGGAGCTATCTTCGTTCCGCCAAAACAACCTTCTTTCTCTCTGCTTTTGGTTTGCTTTCCCCGGCACGGGTGTGCTTCCGACGGCGTTCTTCCTTGACGCGCTGGGCTTCCAACATCGTTTGCTTGAGTTTTGATGCTTGATGCACTGATTTGGGCAAATGTCGTGTCCTGGAAGCAATTGAGCATAATTACAATCCGATCGGAGTGTTCCAGAAACATTTCTTACCGCGAAATTCTGCCGACTTCCTGATCATACTTCCATCTCTCTTTCAGGCTCTCCCGGTACTCTATTGCAGCACGCTCTCTGGCGGTGATGACGCCAAGCTTCTCGTGCGCCTTCGCCTTCCATATCCTCACGTTCCCGTCATCTGATCCACTAACCGCGAACCGGGCATCTGCAGTGAATACAGTCGACGTAACACTGCAAGGATGGAAAGTCACAACAATTCAGCCGAAAGAACAATCGGTACACACCGTTGCATCCGTTTCGTATGGTAGACCTCTGGATGGGTACCCTTGCCTTCCTTCCATATTCGCACAGTCCGGTCCCATCCCCCACTCACAAACTCCAAGCCTGTTGGGCTCCAATCACAGCTCATCACTGCAGAAACATGTGCCTTGTAAATTTGTGTAGGGTTAGACAATTGCCGCACGTCAAACGTGTATAAATTATGGTCCTCCGACGCAAGTAGCACTAGGGTCGGGAACGTCGGTGACCATGAGAGTGCATTGCTCCGCATTTGCATGATCACTCTACGTTCAGCTTTTCCTGTTCGAATGTCATAAAGGGTGAAACTACGATCAGAACCGATGCTTCCAAGGACCGAGGTCTCGCTCAGATTGAATCGTACTGAGGTGACTGTCTCTGCGGCTGTGGGGAAGGTGAGGTTTGAAATGGCGGCAGTTCTGAAAAACCAGAGCAGGCACGTGTATCAGATCCTTTCTGAACATTTCGACGACAGATCGACAAACCTGGTTTCGTCCCATACTTGGACAATATTTGAGGCCGTGGCGAATAGTCGATCAGAACGGTGGTGGTCAACGGAACTATGTGATTGTGTGACTGGAGAAGACTGTGTGGTAGATAGACACCCCTACTTGAACGGTGATTTCCCAGAAAATACGTTAAGTGGCTTCTGTTGCCCCTACTCAGTGGATCAACTTTCGTTACCACAATTTAAAACCACAGTACTTACAGCTACCTCATTTTGTGGCGAAATGTCCCACAATTTGATGTTGGTATCCGCCCCACAACTGAGCAACCTGTCTCCTTCCGAAAAGCACAAACCCGATACCTTGCCTTTGTGCGCATCTTGTATTCGATAAACCTCTTTTTGCTGTGCGATGTTATGTACGAGTATACCTGTTGCGCGTTCTCCCATGCATGGCAAAATACAAGGACCTGTATGACATACCTCCATCCCAGCTACCACTAGCGACCGTATTGAGTGTGCCAGGTTTTTTGCAAAGTACCTCGACAGCGTCTATGTGCCCCTCCAGCGCTGCTATGAACGGCTTGGCGAACATCCTCTCCATTTTTGCAGCATTTAATGCACGTATACGCTCGCGTGAACGGGCAAAGGGATGCATGAGAGGATCGAGGTTTCGTGAGGTTGGTGTGGGGTCCCCAGGACGGGCTGGTAAATGTGTTGAAGGTGCATGCTGGAGGACAGAGATTTTCTGGAGATCCTGTTGGCGCACGCAACAAGATATGTGAATGAACATACCACCATGGTGAAAATCTCAAGCAAGTCGTAGTCAAGAACGTTCGACTGTCCACCAGGGCATGGGAAATTTGATCTGGTGCATTCCTGCTATGGAAATACCCCTGTACATACGATCACTATGCACATCTGAAGTCGATAAAATGTCGCGTAGACAAAGCTGATAAAAAGATAGTCTACTGAGAAATAAACTACTCATGTCAAGTACAGGTTACTGAATCTTTACAACCGACTAGTTCTGTGACGACTGTCAGCGCAATTCCATTCGTCGGACGTCACCGGACTTACTTCTGGTATCCTAAAAATCGTGATTTCCTATGATGAATTTCAGTATAAATACAAGCACGCCAAAGTCAAAAACACGTCACCTGTTGTTTAAAGTATCGTCGATTCTCCTCGTCGACAAGAACTAGGTTTAGATAGTACCGCACGCTAAACTTCTTGTTAACGTCACGGAACGTGGGCGTCAGGTCAAAGCCGCCAAGGAACAGTCGAATGGGAATAGTTTCGCCTGTATGAAGAATGTCAGCCCTATTCTCTCCAAGCGTCGCACCGCGACCTACCCCGCACTGGTGCGCCATCCATAATCTCGAATTTGGTGATGGTTTCACTCTCGTTATATTGGTTGGGTGGAGATCCGGTCGTTTCACGCCGAATAATAGACAGCTCCATATGCTTGATCTTGATTCGTACAAGTAAAAAGTAAATCTTGCCGACGATGACATCCTTGAGATGATACCTGTGCATCTATGTGAGCGCCTCATGGGCCAGAAATCCAGGCACTTCTCACTTTGACTTGTTATACTCGAACTCGATATGCAAGCAATCCTCGATCCCTACTTCCATCCTGATGGCATTATTGCTGTCTGGTGGCATCCGATACGAGTGAACCCATAGATCCCTGTCCTTGGTGACATCCGCTAGCCGACGCGACATCGTTACTCGGATAAAATACCTTGTCCTCTGCTTGAACAGCTTATCAAGACATGAAAGCCTCTTTTACACACCGTAGCTTAACGTTTATCCCCTGGTAACTCTCATACTGCTTCTCCACGTTCTTGAACAGAAAGTCAAACGTCTGAGCTTGGCGCAAATCACCAGGAGCTGCCAGTTCTTGGGACAATGATAAGAATTCGTGGTGGTGACCTCGATCGTAAAATAGTTCTGAGTCGCAAGTAATTCAGTGGAAGGACGGATAATCGAGGTTGCGGTATCTACCAATGCTCCCCATGAACTCAACTTTGATGCCGTCGTGAGTCATCCTCTTGCCATCTCGCACGCGTATTGTTACCTGACCGTTTCTCCATCAGAATGTAAGGACCGGATGACATCACCCTTGGGGGGCGCACCTGGCCAGACACTGAATCGCCATCATAATAAACCGGACAAGAGACCGTCTTCTCCTTGTCTGTCTTCGTTTCCACTTGCTTCCTCGACTCCTCGCCTTCCAGCTTAATGTCAATGTCGACTGAGGATGCAAAGAAATATGCCATGATTATTGCGTCCTAATACTACGCACGCGGAGCCGCTTGTGCCGTGAGGATGTGATACAGTCCAGTGAAACCGTTACATACTACTCGGGGATCCTATAACGAAACGGACTTGTCCTAAGAACACTGATGCGACGCCCGAGCAGAAGAGAGAGGTAATGTGCCGACTGCGTGTTGAATTTGATCAGCTTGGGGTATGTACTGCTTCATTTCGCACGACCTCACACTATTATTTATTTTAGTTCAATGCTAATTGGCCCCCTGTCTTTGAATTCATGATTCCCGATAGGTTAGTTTTCCGCTAAAACTAACCTTTACTCTAGGTCCCAGAAAAACAGTCTCTCTACACGAGTTTGTACAACCTGATCACCCTCAGGGAAATACTATAAGATCCCCCTGTATGATGATAATACCATGTGCCTGCAGACTCGAAGAACTTAGTACTGAGTAGATTCATGTCGGAACACTTGTTAGTTATTTTCAGCACTAAGTGTTGACCTAGACCGGGCTCCCAAGGAACGTCATTCACGTATACCGCCATCTGTCATAGTAGAACCGCCCGTGCAATCTAGTCATGATCTCCATGTAGTTGGGATCATTGTCAGGGGTCAAGTATCCGTGGCGGACCAGAAAATCGACCAAAACTGGGGGTTTCAAGCAGTGATAAGAGCTCAAATTAATGGTGCAGTGAGACTCCGTACCTGCAGCACAGTTCGCCTTAAAGCGTCCTTGTTGCATTTTGTCAATCACCACATCTAGCGGTAGTAGCTATCATCATATGTGAGCATTAGGCTCAAGGACGAACGGCTTAGTCCTACATCAAACGACTCGACTTCGCCATCAGAGGGTTCTGGTTGGAATATCATACCATCGGGTATCTTCATGTCATAAACAAATCTTTCACCACTGATCAGACATACCAAACACGGGGAACAGCTTGCTTTCTCACTGGACTTCGGGTTTTAACCACCCCTCTGTTGTTCTGCAGCATCGTTAGAGATAATAGGCCAGATGAGACATGGTCCTCGCTCACTGAGTGTAATAGCTAATTGATCCTGTACATCTTGCAAGGGCCTTGGTAATGGCTTCGTCAATACTCGCCTCTTCTGTAGCCTCTTTGACAAGAGATTCGAACGCGGACATCCCGCTCGGAATACCACCTGCGACACTGTTGTCCAGATATCCAGGCCACCTGTCGAACAAGGATGAGGTTGGGTAGCACCACTTATGTGGACAACTTACGTTTGCTTCGTTCGAGAGCGAGTGGGAACCCATATCTTCAAGTCAGTCCCATCAGGGTTCTCTTGATAAATTGTCATGTGTACACCGTATGCAACGACGCCGAACAAAGGACAGGCAGAACGCTCCATCTCAAACGCACAGTTACCATTGTCCGAATCTTCTGCTGCATTGGGATCATGGGCACGATGGACACCGAATGGATTACGATATACAGGATATATCTCGTTTCGCCATTTCTTCGGCCCGATGACATTCTGGTAAATCGTGCCGCTGTCGCGCCACCGCTCACAAAGTTTCTTCATGACTTTCGTGCGTTTGGCAGGGGTGTCAATTGATGGGTGGAAGCTCACCCGATAACTTGAATGTGGAACGCTGTCTTTGAGGGGAATAATCCAGGATCCATCTACTTCCTTGCGCAGAAGATTGACAATTTCCGGCTTGAGCAAGCCGATAACCGGACTGTCGGGAGCTTGAGTCAAGGTCCAGGACGCCAGGTAGTCGCCCGCGTGCGTAGAGCTGTCATTGGAAGGAAGCCTGAAATTATCGCAAGCATTAACAAGTTCCAGGAATGTCAGCTTCGTCTGGATCGATCCATCGGCACCCGTCGTAATCGCTTGGTGATACAGTAGGACGTCAGAGCTGGACAAGCCACCCCTAAGTACGTACGAGTCATTTATGCCCTGATACCAAAACTTGGACCTTCCCCGCTAGTTAGGACAAAGCCTTCGCTGAATGTGATGTGGTCAAGACTCAAAAGTAATGGCGTATTTATGTAATCAGGTGCTGAAGTAATCTATTTCCATTTCCATAGCCAGTCAATTCAATCATTGGTTCAGATCGGAGTCCTTTCCTCGTAATCTGCAGACATGTCATCGATTTTTCAAACGATCTTCGCAACCCCGGAAATGCTTGCTATCTGGTCGGATGCCAGACGGACGTCGTTTTACCTCGAGTTTGAGCGTGGTTTGGCTATTGTGCAAGCACAACTGGGAATTATTCCCCAAGATGCCGCAGATGCGATTGCCGAGTTCTGTAGCGACGTATCCAACGTAGATTTTGAGGAGCTGAGGGAACAGACCGAAAAGATTGGTTACCCAGTCCTTGGGCTTGTCAAGCAGATTGTGCGCCGTGTCAACGCGAAGACACCAAATTACGGTGAATGGGCCCACTGGGGCACCACAACCCAGGTGTCAAATATCCTCTGTCGATAAATGAATAGGGAATCTAACTTTCCTTGCGGCCTAGGACGTCGCAGACACCGCTACCGTTCTTCAACTTCGTGAAACATTAGATATCATTATGGGGACGCTCGAGTCTATCATGGCTAGTCTTCGTGACCTTGCAGCCACCCACAAATCTACTCCTATGGCAGCAAGGAGCAACCTCCAACAAGCTGTTCCTATCACCTTTGGTTTCAAGCTCGCACGTCTCCTATCCACGTTCCAGCGGCACCATGAACGGCTTTTACAGCTTAAAGGCCGCCTCCTGGTTCTCCAGTTCAGTGGTGCGGCGGGCACGCTAGCCACTCTTCCTGCAGATAGAGCTTTGGAATGCCAGATGGCACTTGCACAGTTCTTACATCTCTCCCCTCCGGATATCGCTTGGCACGCTGAACGAGATCGTTTCGCGGAACTTGCTGGGTGCTTCGCTATGCTCACCAGCACCTGTGCCAAGTTTGCCCTGGACGTGAAACTTCTCATGCAAACCGAAGTCGGTGAGGTCTCAGAGCCCTTCCATGACCACCGTGGAGCCTCCTCCACGATGCCACAGAAGAGAAACCCCATTTCTTCTGCGTATATATCAGCCATAGCTACCTCTGTGCGACAGCATGCAAATGCTATGTACGAGGCTATGGTCGCCGACCATGAGCGTTCAACAGGGCCATGGCAGGTTGAATGGATAGTTTTACCGGAATTGTGCATTCTTACAGGAGCCGCGCTCAAGCATACGCAAGGCCTTGTTATTGGCCTCCAAGTTCATCCCGAAGCAATGCTAAGAAACTTGGATGCGACCAACGGAGCCATTGTTTCAGAAGCTGTTATGATGCATCTTGCCCCACACATAGGTAGGCAAGTCGCCCATGATCTGGTGTATGAGCTCTGTCGCAAAAGCGCAAAGAACAATGTCCATCTCATTGATTTGCTGGAGGTCGATAAGCGCGTAATTTCAGCGGGTCTTTCAAAGGAGATGCTTGAACCGTTATGTGACCCCAGAAATTACCTAGGCCTGTCGGTCGAGATGGTCGAGCGCGTAGTCGGTAAATGATTTCCGCACAGAGCTGCGACAGTATTTAGTAGTACTAAGAAGTGGCAGAATATGAGTTTTGTAAATTAGTTACTTGTCCAGCCAGGTTGTTCTGTCCGTCAGCGTCTAAATCTTTGATTTGATAGGACACTCCGCCTCAGAAAATTATTAACGGCTTGACGTTATTTCATTGTATCGCAACTCCCTCTCATCGCCCGTCTCACTCGTCAGATTAAGTAATTCTCATGTATCCTTTAGTGCGGCCACTATCAGTGTCCATTTCTTATGACTGTAGACATTGGCGCTTATATGTGTGATTATCCTGCCTCGTCTCTCGCGTGCTCCGTCAGCGCGTGAGGAGGTTGTGCTTGGCCGAGCGTTAGCTCGGCGGTGGCAAAGCAGGTGGAGCCACTTCGGTGAGTCACTAACTTACTTATATCAATTCGATGAGCTTCTGACTACGCCACTGGATCGTGTGTTCAGGCACCTGCCACAGCTCTATTCGCGTATGGTGAGTCTCTCCGTTCGTTGTACTAATGGCACACAATTACCCTGTTCTAACAAAACGCCCATACAGCTTGAGATAGGCCGGAGTTCTTCCATCCGACATGGGTGACGACTTAGTTTTGTGAAGAGTGTTCGAGGGTTGGCCCTCGGACAGTGGAAGAGTCTGAATGAAAAGGTTCAGCAAGATTGTGTGACTGAGTACATAGTGAAGTGTGAGGCCCATCTCGGAAGATAAGTAAACGAACAATGAAGAGGAGTACCCAGTGTTGTACAATTTATTTTTAGGTTGCACTAGCATCTTCCGGAGTTTGGCCAATGCGCAGGGGCCGGGCTGAGGTACATAAAACTTCAATGGGGAGTCTGGCCCTGGGACTCAGGGACTTCCCTTTCCTGTCAAATGCCAAACAGATCGCAATAAGTTCCATCATGCCCAAACCAGGAAACCAATACATGCCTTCAACAGAACTTTCTTGAACCTCGAAGAATTTCCCCAGCCGTCGGAGGCTACCCTCATGCCATCGAGAATATTCGTGTCCTTCGTAATGGCAGAAGCTTTGGAACATATATAAGAAGGGCCAAAATGGCCGTCTCATCATCATTTCAAGAGTTACCACAATCCACCTTCCAGAACAGTCACTCTTCAATTGCTACAACCACTTCTCTGCAATGTCTTGCCCCGTGCGTTTCTACTATGATCCCTTCTTCGAGTTCGATCGTCTCTTTGAAGACGCATTCGTGGCTCGTTGCGATTCTCCGAGCGCTGTAGTCGAGGGAGGTCGGAACTCCGGCAACACCGAACATCAGTTGCCATTCCGTCCCAGGTATGTACTTAACCCATGGTCGCAGTGTTACTTTTCTGACATATATCTATAGGATGGACCTCCATGAAAACAATGAAGCGAACACTGTCACTGCAACTTTTGAGTTGCCGGGACTGAAGTCGCACGATGTCTCTATTGAAGTCCATCAGGGCCGTCTAACAGTTTCTGGCGAGTTCAGCAAGACAGAATCTCGAGAGGAAAATGGGTATGCTGTTCGCGAGCGCCGTCACGGCAAATTCTCGCGAACTATTCGGCTTCCTGTGGGTGTACAGGTAAGGTTTGCCTGCTATGCAGAGAGAGTTCCTTTACTGACAAGAATATCCAGCCGGGGGATGTAAATGCGAAGATGGAGGATGGTCTCCTGAATATTACGTTCCCCAGGACCACAGCTGAACAGCAGCCCCATCGCATTACCATTTCATAACTGTTGCGTATCAATTGTGTTGGTGCACTCCCTTCACATTTGTCGGGGATGGAGCATCGTGACGGTAGGATAGTATGTTTATAATCTGAGACTATCGATATGCAGTTGCCTGTACTCTCGTTTGCTATTTACAAATTTGTAAATATCATTTCTGTTCAATGTCACGACCACTTACGGCTGGCGCCTCCGCTACTGTAAATTTGTTCATGCACCCCTACTCCATGGCACCACAGGTTTAACAAGTTTGTGACATAGGTTTATATACCCCTTATAATCGTCTCGAATAACTGTAATTGGAATCATGCAAGGCGTGTTTAGGACGTGTCCGATATTAGAATATCATGGTAGGTCTATGTTAGGTATTCTCTCATAAAGATGCATTAGTCACAATGCCATCTGATGGTAAATTCGCGAGCAGTAGTATCTTCCCGATTTTCCATTATATACTTTCTACAGATGTGACGAGCTGTCATATATTTAGTACTCCAACAAATATACTAAGTCGTGACAATCAAGGTCGTCAATGTGGACCTTGCAGACTCCAGTATGCATGATGTGACTTATTATTTCCCGAAATGATGATCACTGTTCCTCGTGGTATGCCATGGTCAGCAACATGGCCATTCATTGGAATGACTGTCTTGTAGATGTAGCTAGGAAACAAGCAAAATTATGATTTTCATCCCTCTGTAATCACTACACGGTGCAAGTTTGGAAGCCATATGTAATTCTGATATTTCCGCTACATCAGTCCCATCTTTCTGTCAATGATGCGCAACGATCGTAGTTGCTCGAGTTTCCCAAGATTGTTGTCATGATGAGATTCACGAGTGCTCATCACCCATGCCTGTATTGATACTGAATAACAATGGCGAATGCATAGCTTTTAGGCTGGATGACGTGCTAATCAAACAGTGACAATCTTTCATTTCAAATGGTACTACTAGTCTTACAACCGGCTGAATCATATCATTACTATCATTACAAGGGGTGTCGCATGGAAGTGTTGCTGCTGATATTGGCTGTCCGGCGTTTCTTGAATGAAGCCGCCACTGACATATTGTCAGCAGCTTGGGGGGCGTAAGTGACCATACTTGCTGGGCCAAACACTTGCCTGTGAAGTTGAATGAGTCCTCTCTGTGATGAATGCTGTAGTTACTGACCGGTTCCACCACAACACCAACTCCTTGATGAATTCTTCTGCCTCCGTATCTGCAGTGTCCTCGAAGAAGGCGACGATATTCTTGTAGAATTGATGGTAGTCGAAGAACACGTCAACAATGCGCCATGAGCCACAGCTCGCCAATGCAAAGTAGAGCTGACAGATAAGTGATGAGTTGTATGGCAACAGCGGCAAAAATGCTCACCTGTACAGCAATATATGCGATTGCTCGTGGGGCTACGGTCTTCATCCCGAGTAGAGTGGCTACATTGGTACGCGTGCGTCGCTCATTGCGACGATGCCTCCTGGGCTGTGCTAGGAGGAACTCAGAATTTAAATCATCCGCTGTGAGATCAGCAGACGATGGAGAGGTGAAGATGTACTTGAACGCCTGCAAAGTCATCAGTCAAATTGTGAAGCAATGAGACGCTAAGCTTACCTTGACAAGGAGCTCCCCCTTAAAAAGGCCATGGTTTGGAAAGTTGGGATTGTACCTGCCGTTTGCATAAAGGAAAATCGGCCATGAATTGGCAGTAACGAGAAAGTCAGGATGGAAATCCCGAACATTTTGCCTGTGCCTGAGACCGAAGCATGCTGAAGTTAGCAATGTGCGGTAATCGAATCAAGTGCCCTACCGAGGATTGTCCCAATCATAGTCAACTGGACATAGGAGCCTACCAGTAGCGTCGTTATAAAATCCTCTCCCGGATTTGTCATACGGAAGTAACTCTGGCTCAGGAGGGGGTGTCTGTGCCATCAGCCAGCCAACAACAGCGGTCTTCAGCCGTGAGGCATCGTCACCACGTGCACCATCTGCGCCAACAAGAAGCTGTAGTCACATTAGCCAAATTCGAAAACTAATTTGACTTTAGCCCCACCGCTTTGAAGATCTTGTCCAAGCGCACACCATTACTGTGTGCAAATACCGGGCGAAGCTGTGGAATCCAGCGTAACAGCTCTTGGTAGCATTTATATAAGCGGTTCTCTCTGTTTACGAAGTCAACTGGTAGTGTTGTCATTTTAAATACACGACTTACTCATCAGAACTACTAGTGAGTGTTTCCCCGCAGGCGCTGTGATCCATGGGCTGGTTGCGGCGATCAGCCTCAGTGACTAAGTCACTGACATTATCTACAAGTGTTACCACCCTTCGTATCATTCGTCCAAGCTTGCGGTAGCGCTGAGTAGTGCTGCAGTAGAAATTTAACTTTCGAAATCTTCTATGAGGACCGAAAAACTCACGCTTCACGATCAACATCTGCTTGATGAAGGGTTGCAAGTTCGGATTCCAAGGTAGCGATCCGCTGTTGGTAACTGGCTTCAGGCTCAGAAGCCCGGTGAACACCTGCATGTGCCATTGATGATAGAGATATGGAATGACTGCAAATGTTGGGGATCAGTCAAGTCTGCAGTTTTTACCTTATTAACCAAAACCGGATCAGATCCGTTGAGACGGAGGTGTGGATCACGTCTTTGACTAATGGTGATCATAATATCCGAATTTCCGATCAAATGTTGTTAGTTTAGTCGAAGAATGGAATGAAAGGCTACGTACTTCACTAGGGCAAGTTTGGATTGCTGTGGAGCGATAAAAATCTATTAGCGAAGAAAGATCATTGTTCCTGATATGCTGTACACACCATGCATAGGCTAAGTTCCATCCTTGGAACACCCAAGGACCTCATGTCTGGACTACACCGCGCACCGCCTGTTAGGGATCAATAATTGAATGTAAACACGAAGCTAGTGAGCAAACAGTGGGCGCGATGAGACTGCTTTTCACTTCTGTGCGAAGCGTGATTTCTAATCAGCACTCCAGAGGTCACATTTGGCTCTGGCTCGAAGATTTGGATGGCGGCAATCTGAAAAATCTTCATGTCTGGCAAAGGTGGACCTTTATGCAGTTAGAATCGACCCACAGATCAGGTTCATCATGGTTGGAACTCGATCCGTAGCACTGCTCAAGGTCCCCGACAAAGGGTCTTCGTTCTTAACAAAGTTCAAAGTAGCTTGGATAGGAAAACATACCGATTTGTCCCGTCAACGGTCCGCTCTCCCTGACAGGTAGCCCGAAGTAGAGAGTTTCCGATCATGTTGACGTGCCGAATACAACAAAAAAAACCTTGCACCACTGTACATGTATCTTCGTGAGCTTGGCTGCAGGACCTGAATTAAAAGAAGGAATATTTGGACTCACCGAACGAAACCCCCGAAAGTTCATTCCAATGCCAGTATTCAGTCGTCTTCCTGACGAACTTGAGCGCGAGATCTTTCTTATCGCGGCCGCAGAGCATTCGCGGCCCCACCGCTATTTACTTGTTGCTCGCCGGGTTCTAGTCTGGTGAGTTCTATATTGACTTTCTGCTGCAGAGCTAAATGATTTTTGTTAGGGTGCAAAAGATTGTTTACCACTCGGCCATCCTTCGCACTGATTCTGCAGCCCAATGTTTCATCACTTCATTGGAGTACCGCCCGCAGTTTGCTATTTCTGCAGTTAGAACACTCTATATTGGGGTGGCAGTACGAGACACCCACGCCGCACAAATCCTGCACCTCTGTAAAGGAATTACTGATCTCACTCTGCGTGTCGTTTTCCATCACCTAGGCACGAAGAATCCCTTCATCGAGCCCCTGGATGCTCTTCCTTTGACCTCCCTGTCAACGGACTTGTCAGGCATCTTCCACAATCAGCGTTCATACTTGCCCAACTTACGGGTTGCCCACCGCATCACCCACTTGCACCTCACCAACGCCTGGTCATCTTGGATGGGTTTCCCTGTTGGGCTCACGAGGCTAATCCAGCTTACCCATCTTTCGGTTCCCTGGAGTACATCTCGGTCAGATTTTAATTTGCTCCGCGAAATTTTGACGTCTATCGACCTAAAAGTCCTCGTGTTGTGGAGGAGTGAATACGAGAGATATGATGATCTGATAGACAACCTCCAGAGAGAAAGGTTGAATGACCGTCGCATCGTCTGCTTGAATTCAGTCCTATATTCGCCCTACTTGGTTTATGGGGGGTTTTGGGAATATGCTGAGGAGCTGGTTAACTGGAGGAAGAAGGTAGAAGGTATGTCATTAGTCCAATACAATGCCGCACCCCGCTAAAAAAACGTACCAGCCAAACCGTTTGAGAATCCTGTTGACATGGAGTTACCTGCCTTGAGAGTAGCCGTTGAACGCCGTTGAACAAGCCTATCTATACTATGCAGTAAATCGAGTGTTGCAATGTAAGCCTACAGGGAATTTTTAGTGAAACCAGATGCAAAAGCAAAAGTGGAAGATGGGAAATCACATCGTTGCAGTGTGCAGTGGTAGGAATGAGGGCACGAAGGTCATGCACGTGACCACATGGTTTCTCCTTCCCCTCATCGCTGCGCAGCGCTCAGTACTCAGTGCTCAGCATTGTCACCCGTTTGTTCGCTTGCCCGGAGCTGCCGCCGCCCTCGTCTGGCTCCATCATCAAGCTTCCATACCTTATCGCTATGCCCTCCACCGCACCCAACTACACCCTTTGGCTACCTTGGCGGTACTTGTTCTTCGACGGCTGAAGGTGCGTTTTCCCACTGCATGGGATGTCTGTTCATCACCACGTTCCCAGCAAGGTCATCTGCGACGATACCTATTCGAACAAATCATAGTTGATCGTCGCACAGGTATGTTCCAGCTGAAAGAGATCAACTAGATGGATATTCTTTTTATTTGGTGAGTCCCCCACCATTTACCGTTATAAGTGGCTGTGGGACTTACATGCTTCCCTTCGTAGGTAATCTCGCAGATGAACGACTCTGCATAGCAATCAGGTGGAAAGGCGCAACACCCGTTACTTAACACTGTTTGTGCTCATTCACCCCTCTGCCCGGCCAGGCGACATTTTTCCGCCATCAAGCTTGCGATCCGCACTCGCTGTAGTAAACCCGCACAAATATGTTTCATCAAATACAGATCTGGTCTTGCACGAGTATGCAGCAGAGTATAGAGACACCACTCCAGGGAGGGTCCCTCTGCCGCCACACATCCATCAGCTGGCGAACAATGCGTACTACCACATGAGACGGACTAGGCAGGACTAGTCTATGCTGTTTAGGTGCGTACATCGTAGATGCACTCCACGTTAACATGCTTAATGCACCATGACAGCGGAGAAACTGCAAGCGGCAAATCCGAAAACCGGCGTCTCGCCATCAAATCGCTTCTGGAACTCTCCGTCTCCAATCCAGGCAAAAAAGGATCCAAACTCACTAGCCAAGTACCCGCTGCAGAGTTCGTCATTGAAACGTTCAGAAAAGTCGCTCTGAAAACCATCAGCCTCTCAAAGTGGCACGTTGCGCAGATGTGTCGACTCATCGCCGCCATCCTCCACCTCGGCAACCTTGAATTCACGATCAACCATTCTCGCGACGTCGACGCTGCGGTCATACGTAACACAGATATTCTGGCTCTTGTAGCGGATTTCCTCGGTGTTCAGCCCTCCACACTCGAGAACGCCCTCTCCTACAAGACTAAAATGGTCAAGAAGGAGCTCTGCACTGTATTTCTCAATCCTGATGGAGCTTCTGATAATTGTGACAACCTCGCTAAGACCTTATATTCTCTTTTGTTCACTTGGCTTAACGAACATATCAACCAGCATCTTTGCAGAGATGATTTTGATACCTTTATCAGACTCTTTGATCTTCCTGGTCCACAGAACATGACTGGTCGCCCCAACTCACTCGACCAATTCTGCATTAACCTTGCAAACGAGCATTTGCATCATTTTATCCAGCACTGCCTATTTGAGGCACACATGGACGAATACAAAAGCGAAGGCATAGCCTCACTCGTCCCCCCATCCCCTACTTCGACAATTCAGAATGTATTCGCCTTCTTCAGAACAAACCTGGTGGACTCATTCATATCATGGATGACCAGGCCCGTTGATTGCATAAAAAGACGGACCATATGATGGATAGAGGTGTTTGGAAAGAGATGGGGAAACCATTCTTCATTCAAGCTCAGTGCAATGGATAGATCTGGATACACTACATTTACAGTTAATCACTTCAACGGGCCTGTTACATATTTGTCGGAGGGGCTCTTGGAACGCAACCTCGATGCCCTCAATCCGGACTTTGTGGCTCTCCTTCAGGGGACTTCCACCTCTGCCCCTGCGTCTGCTGCTGGTGCAGGGCTGGGCACAGGCACCGACGCAATGGATGGTGCAGGATCCATCAACCCATTCATTAAAGGTCTCTTCTTGGGCAAAGCCATCGCAACACAAGCACATCCCAAGAGTGAGGATACCATCGTAGCGGCACAGCAACCTATTAAACCTATGTGCGGGCCCTCTACTCAGTGCAAGGGCACTGTGAGACGGATGCCTGTGGGGTGCGACACCGCCACAGCCACAATCACCAACAAAGATCAGGACAACAAAGATGGAGCTCAGCACGGTGACACTGGTACCAGCAGTGCAGGTGGGAGTGGAGTGGGAGCACCATGTGTCACAGGCAAGTTCTGCGCTGCACTCGATACGTTGTTCGACACATTATCCAAGATGCAACCGTGGTATATATTCTGCATAATATTCTGCATAAATCCCAATGATGCGCGTCTGCCCAACCAGCTCGAGGGGCGCGCTGTCAAGGTGCAGGTGAGGAGTGCGGGTCTGGGGGCCGTTGTGGCGCGATGTGGTGGTGGGAGTGCAGGTGCTAGGGGAAGAATATGGGAAGTGGGCGTCGAGATTGGGGAATTTTGGAGGAGGTACCGTACCCCTCTGAGTGCGGAGGGTGTTTTTATACCGGAGGAGAGGGAGCAGAGAGACGGGATTGCACATGCAAGGTCGGCATTGGGGCTTGGCGAGGCAGATGTGGTCGTAGGTCAGTTCAAGGTGAGCGATATTGTCACTGAGTTTGCAACGGTGGTGATTATGACGGTACACAGGTGTTCATGTCCCAGGCGGCATTCCACGCGCTGGAGGACCGCCTACGCGCAGCAGACGTCGACGAGCAGAAGCGCAACCGCCTACGTGATGCCGAGGTCGAAGCCGGGCTAGACGTACGCCAGGGTAACGCCGGCGATCCTTATGCGCCATATCTATCTCCTTCAGTCGCTAGAGGTGAAGATGCTGGATTTGGGAACACATACGGTGACCAAGCACCACTTGTCGGTCGGGGATCGTCTTTCCACCGCGAATACGAGGACGATGTAGACGAAGACAAGTCCATGCGGAGCGACGATTTCGATTACCGCAGCCGTCTAACGAGCGATCGGGACGATTCCAATTCTAACTACGGTACCGAATCGTACGCGCCCTCTAGGAATATGTTTCAGACTGCGGATAAGGAGGGACACGTACCCAAGGAGACGCTGCCGGGAGAAGCTCGCTCTGAACATGATCATATCTGGTTCATATGCGCTTGTGCTGTATTTGTGATCGCCGTCTTGGGCTCGGTCATCTGTCCCACTCAGCACGCCTTCAATACGTCCGAGCTCGCGTCCCATGCGTATCAGAACGGTTTTAGAAGTGTTACGAACACGTCGATAGAGTGACCCCTCCCCGGCGTGCCCACTCAAGTAAACGGCATACGGCATCACAATCGTCACGGAGCTAGGTGACGGCAGTGACACAGATGACACCGGTGACCTCGTCGCCCTTCGGTCCGTGGCCTGCGCCTTCCTAACATGGCATTCCCAGAACCCTTGTCAAGCAGATTCCCGCCAGCCTGCTGTGACTTGAGCTTGTCGCCTTCCATGAAGTCCATAGGCCTCACCATCATCGTATTTCTTGGCTCATGGCTACTGATGTCAACAACTTTCAAGTGTTCAACTCATTGTAATCGTACCTTTACAGTCCCACGGTACCTGGCCCAGCACCGTACTTCTTGTCCATCCTACCAACACCAGCTCCGTTCTCATACTGGAAGATCGAGTACCCAACCTGTGGCAAATGGAGAACCACCCAGGAAGCGTCTGAGATTGGATCCGGATTGTCATGCTTCAACCAATCCAAGTCATGGTGGCGAGGTGAGTGTCCGTTGTTGCGGTCAAGTAATGTTGTCTAATTCACAAGCGCAGTACATGGAGACTACTGAAGCTGCTTCTGCAGGCACTAGCGTGCGCGTAGCACGTCCATCCTTGGGTGATCCTCCATTGGATCTGGTGAACCCTGTTGGACTTGGATCTCCCGCCTCCAGCCCAATCATAGGACCGGACCCACCAAATGAAATACTTCCCCCTCGTGCACGTCGTTTGCCTGCCAGGTTCCGTGACATCCTACCCACTCCTCCGGTACCTGTTCCCCCCATGGCTGCTGAGCAGCCGTCTATCATCAGACGGGTTATTCTCCATGTATTCGATTCTTTCCGCACTCATTTTAATCTCTTTGGTATTGCTCGCGAGTATCGCCACCGCCCATCTCATGACCCGGATGCTTTCCTCTCTGCCAAGGACTTGTCCAATTTCACTCGCTCAGCACTTGAACAACTCGCGCATGACCCAGCAGTGAGGCAGGAATGTCCGAGTCCACTCAGAGACAACCATGCGCCACCCTGGCCTTGGGCCAACATGTCAATCTGGCGGCTGATGAACTGGAGATTAACAGGAAGTGTTCAAAAGTCTTCTGCAGAAGTCAATCGCCTTGTGCGCGAGGTCATCCAAGCAGAGGATTTCAACGTCCTTGAACTGGATGGGTTCAATGCTCATACAGAGGCATCACGCTTAGATGCTGCAGAGAGGGCACTTCCTGAAGATGACCCATTTAACACTGACCAATGGAAGACCACCAATGTTGAAATCAGTGTTCCAACCAGGGAGAAGAATCCGAAAGGGAATGGAAGGGCTTTCTATGTTGAGGGACTGAAATATCGGCCGCTGACTTCTGTGGTCCGGGCGGTTTTTGCAGAGGCATCATCGAAGTTATTTCATCTCACTCCCTTCAAGCGCATGTGGAGATCGCCACTCACTGGAAATGAACAGCGCGTTTATGACGAACTTTACACATCAGATGCGTGGATTCAAGCTCATGACGAGATTATGAAACAAAGGCGAGAAGACAACTGCCAACTAGAAAGGGTAATTGCGGGCATGATGTTTTGGTCGGACGCAACACACCTCGCACAGTTTGGCCATGCATCTGCCTGGCCGATATATCTTTTCTTTGGAAATCTATCCAAATATCTCAGAGCCAAACCAGATCTCGGACCTTGTCATCCGATTGCTTTTATTCCGCAGGTAAGCCAATATTCCACGTCTATAGTCATGTAACTGACACTCTTCGTAATGTAGCTTCCACAGTCAATACATGGCTTCATCTCGAGCTTTTCGACAAAGAAGAACAATGCTGACCTTCTCACTCACTGCAAACGCGAGCTTGTTCACGCCATTTGGAGAATATTGTTGGACGATGAATTCATTGATGCGTATAGGAATGGGATAGTGGTAAAATGCTTTGATGGGGTAATGAGGCGAATTTACCCTCGGATATTCACGTACTCTGCTGACTACCCGGAAAAGTAAGTATCAGAGTCTTGACAGACTCAGATATCCCAGTGTGAACTAACGCAATATTACAGGGTCATCTTAGGCACTTTACGGGACAAAGGAAACTGCCCGTGCCCACGGTGTTTAATCCTGAAATCGGACTTTCACCAACTTGGGATTCTGACCGACCTGTCAGCCAGACTGACCTTGGCGCGGACATACTTACGGAACAAGATTGACGAGGCAAGGCGAGCTATCTACCAGCTGGGCATGCCGTTGAAAGGAGTGGCAGTAGAGCGTCTCTTAGGGGCCGAGTCGCTCATACCAACCGTGGTGCGCCTTTTTTGCACCATCAATTTCCGACCTGTTGCTCAATTGGTTCTTTGTCTAGAACTCCTTTGCCGAGTGCCTTGGACAGTTCGGTTTCAACATATTCCCTGTGCTCGTGGTGGATCTACTACACGAGTTTGAGCTTGGAGTGGCCAAGACAGTCCTCAGACACCTGATACGCCTCATTCATGCAATAGATCCCAGTCTTGTGAATACTCTGAATGAACGGTGAGTGTAATTTGTGAGCGCCGTACCACGTAACTACTAATGTTTTCACGCATCTCTTAGATTTGCTAATATTCCATCTTTTGGGCTTTCCACCATCCGTCAATTTCCGTCAAACGTCGCTGACACTACGCAGTGTGCTGCCCGACATTTCGAAGACATGCTCCAGGTATCTTTTGCAACCGCTTATTTCTGCTGCCACGTAAACTGATCCACACAATGTCTAGTGTGCAATGCCTGCATTTGAAGGCTTGCTACCAGAAACGCATGATACAATTGTTCAAGTACTCCTCTTCCGCCTGTGCGAATGGCACGCTCTGGCAAAGCTGCGCCTTCACACTGACACATCCCTTGAATTACTGGGGCAGTCTTTGCGACGACTTTCTGCCCAAATCCGAAGGTTTCAGAGCTGCACGTGTGTAGCTTTTCAAGCTGTTGAACTACCCAACGAAGCTGCTCAGCGACAAAGGCGGGAAGTAGCCGAACTCCAATCTGGCCAGCGAACGAAGCCATCACGTTCAGCACCTCAGTGTAAGACGTTCAACATCAATACTTACAAGTTCCATGCGCTGGGCGACTACGTTGGAACCATAAGGATGTTTGGAACGACGGATTCCTACACCACCCAAATCGTGAGTGTGTACTCTCTGCGTTGTTATACTATGTGGCTGACATTCATATAAAACATAGGGTGAACGTGCTCATCAAATCGTCAAGAGGTTTTATTCGCAATCAAACAAAAAAAATGTGGTCAACCAATTCGCTACGCAGGAGCGGCGGCATACAGTCCTCAGGCGGCAGTGTGAACGCCTGAACCCTGAAGTTAGTGATGCCGATCCAAGCGATGCCGATCCAGAGATCCATCATGTCATGACGGATATTCCAAGACATGACAATACGTTCAACTTAGCAGACCTCATTGGAACGTACCGTGAAGATCCTGCCATGAAGGTATAGACTTCTGCTAGTTTCCTGAATTTTGCTTCTGAGATGGGGTTGGCAGCCAGATTTTGTGCAGAAACTCAAAAACCATCTCCTCTCGAGGCTACTTGGACTGGACTACGATGGGGATGAACGATCTTTCTCACCTGAGGATCGGAACGGTCTTCGCTTAACAAACCATCAAATGGTCGAGTCAAAGATCTTCCGGGTTAACTACACTACCTACGATATTCGCCGCGATCAAGATGTGATACGACCTGGCTCCAACAACAGTGTCATTATGACACTGTCAAGGGAAACTAGTCCCACCGCGCATCCATTCTGGTATGCACAGGTCCTGCGTGCTTTCCACATCCAGGTCCACTTCTGTCCGGGAGGCGTAAGTCAGCCAAAGCGAAGTATGGAAGTTCTCTGGGTACGGTGGCTTGGAGTGGATCCAGACCATCGATGGGGCTTTAAACAGGCCCGTCTTCCAAAGATCGGGTTCATCCCAGATAGTAACGACGCATTTGGTTTCTTGGACCCCTTGCTGGTTATCCGGGGTTGTCATATCATACCTGCGTTTGTTGATGGCCGCACAGATCTCCTAATGCCTCGTGGGCCATCACTTTCCAGGCGACCAGGGGAAATTGATGATTGGAGAGCGTTCTATGTGAATATGTAAGCTACTCGCATTTACTGTTATACACTAAAGAAATTCAATGATGACCCTCAAAGCTTTGCGGACCGTGATATGTTTGCCCGTTTTGCAGGTATAGGCGTGGGCCATAGTGCAGTCAACTTGGGTCAAGTACCAGCACTAAGCATTACCGAGGACAACGAAGTTGATGTCGAAGCTTATAGAGAAAGCAAGGAGTCCGACATCCTGGATGAGGTCAGGGAGCACTCGGGGGCTGGGTACAGTTTGGATGACGACGACGACGACGACACTGAGGAGGATTTGGACCTGGGAAATGTCTCCAGCGATTCGGAAGTGGACGAGGACAATAGTTACTATTAGTATTCGCAATGCATTGTGTTTGCCATGCTATGAGTAAGCCTAAATACATATGACCCGTCTTTTCTGAGGTAGGGATAACAGTTCACGAAACCAATATAGCCTGCAGCTGAGAACAAAGTTGATCAGACATAATGTCTGCCTTCCCTCGGGAAAAAATGTAATTTGCTGCTGGAGTATGATATATGGCGCACATGATTATCACGGTGAGACGAATTACGCAGTCATTTGTAAGGTAATGTCGAGACATCAGAATCTAGAGGATTACTCTACTACGAATATAAGGCCTGATACCTGGAGTATCATTTTAGAGCTGATGGCCATTAGAACAAAAAATTACATTGATCTGATATGGCTAGAGAAGCTTATATGGAGTGACTGTCAGTATTATAGACGTGCGATAACTATGTACATTTGTTGGTTGTTCGAACATAAATATAGTCTACTCGAATCCATCATAGTCCATTCTCGACTCGTACCATCAAGACAACTTTTGACTCAACACCGTAATACATATCGGGCGCCTGTGGTTTCAGTGGTGTTCTACCATCTACCGATTAGCCATTACGCACAAGCATGATATAGTAGTCATAGTAACAATCGATGTATCTCTGTTAGTTCATCAATCCTGATTGAACCGGAGATAGAATGAATACAAAAGGTTGGTATTTGACAACAAATGCAGCATATTCGACACTAACGGACACTGAAATACACAAGATCGCGGACATTCAAAA
This sequence comes from Scleroderma bovista, assembly GCA_037178675.1. Taxonomy (NCBI): domain Eukaryota; kingdom Fungi; phylum Basidiomycota; class Agaricomycetes; order Boletales; family Sclerodermataceae; genus Scleroderma; species Scleroderma bovista. Next base: position 187,326 of record JAYMGJ010000300.1, read on the forward strand.
AATGTTGACACATTTCGGGTGGGAGTGACCTTGTTAGACAAGGTGAAGATTAGTGCCTTATGTCCTGGTGTGGCGTATCGAAAATTCGAAATGGCGCAAAGCACTCTGTCGCCGGATAACTACCTCGAGCCGAGGAGGTGACTGGTCAGGTTAGGATTCCAGTGGTTGCAAGAATCTAACGATTAAGCAACACAGGTGAATAGTTGGGATGGACCAGAGATGGGACACCAGAAGATGGAGCATTCACGCTGTATCGTCGATGGTAGACGGACGACAAAGGCCCAGTCACGGGCTGAATAAACGTTCTGGAGGCGCACGAGCAGCACGGTCTCGATCTTCCGGTCAACACGCGCTTTCTATTCGAAAGGAAGGAAGAAATCGGCAGCCCAGGCTTGGATGACTTCATTTGTGTTAAGAAAGGCGAAAATGAAATTTCCACCCACTGGTGGACGGTGTTTGCATCGTTCGTCCCCACTGCCATGGCTACAGATGACTTGCACTCAGAGATGTACGGACGGATGATTCACGAGCACATGACCGACACGGTAAAGCTATTGAGAAAACTCGTTGAGTCATGTGCGCCTTCCATTAACTAACTTATTCCGCCCCAGGGAAGAGTATGAACTCATGGACTATACCGGCAGTGGCAGATCTTCAGGAGGATAGTAGCGGTCGCGAAATCTGTGCCTTTAACGGCAGATCTACCGTGCTTCTTAACCCAGAGCTGGGTAGGTCGAACTGACAGAAAACCACGCGGTCCTGTTAATGGGCCGTACGCGGTTCCCATCGTTGTCTGTCCACGGTAATAAAGGTATCTTCAATACAGATGACGGCTATCTCAGGGTGACAGTTTAAAACCTCATTGGCGAGTCAATCCCCGTTTCTCTCACATTCAGCAACCTTCTCGGGGAAAACGTGTTTCTCTTACCCATGGGACAAACCAGCGACGGCGCTCAGTACGTATTGCGCCTTTTACATCCAGGAATCTAGATAGAATTGGCTCGCACTAGTACCAAGCTTGAGAAGCTTGACGAGGCTAATTGCATCAAAAGAGTGCGTACCAAACTGCATGTTGGTCTCCCTTGCTAATATAGTTGCAGACGAAGGTGCCATTTGATAAATACTTCTATGTACTTGCCAGCATCCAATGATTGAGCTCAGAGTGGGTGCGTCATGGTAGATCAGTACATCAACCAGAAATGATCCTTTGGTGCATGTGAAGCCTGTCATGGTACATCTGCCTAGTCTCGACAATTTCCAACTTGATTAACTCGTGTACGAATTTAGCTTTCAAAAGTTTTGTAGGTATCTGAGTGGTTTCCCAATCAACCAATTTATCTATAGGTCTGGATCCTTAAACTTTTTTATCACCAACTGCCTTTCTCCAGCACCTCAGATTTGTTATACATGTTTTGTGCTACTGCCTCTTCAACCTGTTTTGTTCCACCAGTTCACTGTATAGAATATCCTTCTACAACTAAACCCTCCAAGAAGGATTTTACAATAGGTTCGGCCACAGCTAACAATGGTCCAACTCTGGCCCTCGATAGAGCCTGACCAAGGAACACCCTCGGATCCTTCACATATGCGACAGGATCGACGGGAGAACTATCGGCAGCAGCGAGACGCGAGTAAGCAGCTTGATACCCTGCAGTTTGTTCTTCATAGTCGATCTCGGTGAGGCCCGTCGTGGTGGTGTCGTCGTTCGAGGTCGATTTGCTGAGGTACTGTGGTTCATCAAAAAGCTTTACGAGGACAGTGAACGCAGGCATCCTGAGTGGCCAAGAGAGGCAATCTAAGCGAGGAATCGCATACGACGGAGGCCATAGAAACGCATACCAACTACGCGCAGTAGGCTCTGAGCGCATCACCTGGCTCTCAGTCAGCATGCGCGTCAGGCCAACCGCTGTCAGCTTGCGGTCCTTGTGTGGCATCTTCGGGATTTGAGGTATAACAAAGGACATCAGGACCTGAGACCACAGCCTAGTAGCTCGAGCGATCAGTGCGCTGATACCCATCAAGAAAAACAACTTGAAGCGTACTGTGGCTGAATTTCCTCGACCATAGAAATGACATAGTCGGGGCCAAGGCCCTCGACGTCGATAGCCATGGAGAAGAGCAAAAAGAGAGAGAAATGGTATACATATCTATCTGTCTTACTTGTTTGCATCCTTGTTAACAGCGTCATGAGCAAGACCCTGAAATATTGCTTCATGTGGGTCCTGCCAAAAGGTCAGCCATTCGGTTCCCGGGAAGGAGTTAGAAGACGTACGGTGGTACGTATTGCATGACTGCCTGTAAGAGCTCAAAGCCCCAAACGTCGTTGATCTTTGACGGGACGAGGCGCTGCTGAATAATGGCAAGGACGGACGGTATTTGGTTCTTCGCCATCATTTCGTTGGCGTCGCGCGCAAGGAATGCCTTGAGCAATTTGACGAGAGCTGGGATACTGCCCTTCTGTTGCCAACAGGCAGGCATGAAGAGGAACGGAAGGAGGGTGCGGTAATCGGCTGGAACACCAGTGGTATGCATCTCCAGCATCTGGGCCAGAATCTGGAAGACATAGGGGATATACTCTGAACCACGAGTCATCGGTAACAAGTCTTGTGAAACTGAACAACTTACGATCAATATCCTGTTGAAGGATCGAAGTGCAATGAGGGAAGAGAGCTTGTTCAAAAGCAGAGAGAGTCGATCCATCGTGTACCACAAATCTGCAGCTAAATTACTATGCGTCCCTATTTCAGCTCGGGAGCATACCTCAAGAGAGCTGATATGCTCTCAAAAAGATAATGATCGAAGTTGGGATTGCTTGGGTTCTTGGAGACAGCGCTAAGAATGACAATGAGTCTTTGAAGTACTTGCTGGTACAGTGGGGTCAACGTTTGTCGAGCGGTGACGATTACTCTCATTGCACCTAGGGGCAAGGAGACCCATCGACAATCAATATCACACTAACTCGACAAAGGAAAATAACAAACATTTCATGAGGTGATCATTCTCTGAAATTTTTTCCGGAGTGCCTGCTGCTTCGATTTTGACCAACGTTGCATGAAGCAGATCAGGCGCAATGTCGTGCACGTCTGCTTGTGCAAATCTAATAACAGTGCTTAACGGAAAGAGAGATAAATCGCCACAAGGTAGAGGCTTACACAAGTTGAGATCCCTTTTTCATAAACAGTATGCGATCAATGGTAATGGCCGCATACGTGTACGCAACGTAGTTGTCCGACTTCAGGTGACTGACAAGGAGAGGCAAGACGAAGAGAAGTTGCTCCTTTGTCAACTACTCAAATAGTAGGTCATCAAGGTCATTCTGCCAAACCGATAACCTAGATACTACATACCTGATTTCGGAATGTCAACAGGAATCGGATCGCGTCGACCTGCAGAATCGGGTGTACAGTAGCTTGGGCGCCTTGCAAGTCTGGGAGAACGTGTTGCGAAAAGAAATCCACTACATCGACTTGTGCGTTAATGGAGGTCACGCCATGCTGGTATACGAGTCAGTTTTCGTAATGAAGTCAACTCGGTTCTCCATCCATATGCTCACCTTTGCGGTTGAGGTTTCGGTTGCAATAGCGGTGAGAAGATATACAGCACTGTCTTTTGATCTCCATTCTTGTCCCGGATTGGAGCTGTACATGCTGAGCGCAGAGTTGATCAGAGATCCTACAATTTCTGTAGCTTCGGTCTGGAATCCGCTTCCGACCAATGCCTGTAGCACATCTGCGGCAGCCTGTCGTCTTGTGCACGCTTCCGCAGATCCCGCTCCACCGGATCCAGAGGGGAGCGCCAGATCAAGACGGATGAATTCGAGTGGATCATCTTCGAATTGTTCCGTTTCATGGTCACGCAAACCAACGTTGGGCAATACTACCTCTCTCACGAGAGAAGATATGTCGCCTTTGGACGAAAATAAAATTTTAAAGTGATTAGAACGGATCGTTGATGAAATGAAGCGCAGAGCTTGAGAAACAAGCTAATGGGTAGAATAGGTTAACTGGGGGATTTTCGAGAACCAATCGTCTTACTTGGTCGTGGGCTACATTTGAAAGTTCTCTGGACCCAGCAATTGTCAACACACTTCTCATAAAAGACGGAACAGTAGATGAAAGCGACAGTTGTTCAGGGTAGAGTTTGACATATAGCTAGAAATTGTCAGGGATGGAGGACACAAGAATGATGGTTCAATACGGACCTCAGTTATTTCAAAGATCACTGTCTTCAGTCGTGCAGGAAGGGATGGGCTCACATCATCAAACTGCATGAAAGAGGGTGAGCCAGGATCAAAAAGGACATTGATCACACACTTGTCCCTTCAGTGCAGGAGGATCCCACGTAAGGAACCGATGAAAGATACCAGCGTCCGCGAAGAAGTCATTGTGGGCATCCTCAATACCAGGGGGTAAATCGTGACAGGTGAAGTCGTAAAATACTTCTGCAAGTAAAATTTGTGATTGTGTCATGATTTCGATGTTGGCCGGAGAGGCTGGAGAGAGGAGCAACGTCGCTGTGCGGCGGAACAGCTCCAGGAAAGGGTTCATAAATTGTGATAATACGAGATTGATCTCCGAATATAGTTGGTTTGAGGCAGATTGAGAGCGCCAATGACGGAAAATAGAGTGTGCAGCCTCAAGGACACCAGCATTGATAGCGTAATCTTGTGGAGAAAGAGACTGTACAAGTTGCTTCAGAGGGATGTCAGAGTGGTGTCCGTCGAATTTGTGGTGTCAAACATACAGCGATCAGATCACTCCACTGAACAGGGAAATCAAGTTCTGCGATGAGCGCAATTGACTCTGCGATCTGAGCACGAATTGCCTTGTCTGAAGGGCTCGAAAGTGCGATCATTGAAGGAACCAACTGTGCTCGGATATTTGCCTTTTCCTTCTCCGGCAGAGGTGCGACATCCTGTGACAAGGTGTTTGAAGCGTGTCGAGTTGCCAAGGAGCGACATGCTGACCTCTTCCCATCTGAGTTTAGCGATGTTTTTTAGATATATTCCTCCAGCGAGTCTGATTGAAGGATCTACGTTCTTATTGAGGATCAGCTGAAGTAAATGAGAAAGAAAGCCATCTTGGGGGGTGAGTTGGTGAAGCTGTTGTTCCGCTTGCTTTCTCGTGGCAGGTTGCAACGATGCTTGAAGTAGCGATGCGACATCAGCCATCGTAGACGCGACTGTCAAATAAGGTGAAAGGGAATAACGATGGTCGGGTAGTAGTAGTACGTGTTTGTCGCTGTATATGTTTAGCCCCTAAGTAGTACCTCAGACAAAGAACAGTACGATCAGACGTATACCAAACATTCTCGCTACTTAGAAACCTGATACGGTGGAATTAATTAGCGCACTTGATGTGACAAAGTCCTAAAGCACAGGCTCACATCACTCCTTCGATCTGCGCTCCTATTGGGAAACCTCGTGGAACCTGGTTGGCCTCAAGGTCGCGGCGGGGCGTGGGGTTGGTTGCTTCACGCATCCATGATGAGTACTACTATTCAACTCCAGAGCCTAGCACCACCGCTGCACGCTCCCTTCTTCGCCAGAAAAGCAGAGTCTGACTGCGAGTTCCCGCTCGGAAAGCAGTTGAAGGCAAGTGTTTATTTGTCCAGATATGCCGAGCCGCCAGGGATCTCATACCTGGAGGGCACGCAGCACTGCATTTCTGGTGAATCAAAGGACGAAATGCCCAAAAACATCGGTCGAATGATGCAAGGCTCCGTCGTCGCGTTTACTGGAGGCTTAGACATTTTGGATCTTACTACTGGCTTCGAATTGTGTACTCTTCTCATCGAGAACCTTCCCAGCGACATACAAGATGCTGAATTGCGTTCCTTGTTCATGGAACAGGATCTGGAGGTCGATCACTTCTATCTTGTTGGTATCGAGGAGACCGGCAAGGGAATGCTGGAGGCCAAACTGGTCACAGATAAGCAATCTGCGGAAATACTGGTCTCTACGTCAGGTGGTCTCAAATTAAGGGGCTCTACATTGAAGGTTGAAAGGTCGACCGCTGGGGTGGTTGGGGGCATGGCTCCATACGGTGCGATGACCTTGACCGTAGTATGGCATCCCTTCACTGCGAAATGCTCTGGAAAAGCACCCTCTCGGGAAAAGGTCCATTTGGGGGGGAAATCTCTCGGGACAGAACAAGTATGCCCAATTTGCTATGACAGCATTTCGAACGCCTTTCGACTGAACTGTGGACACACCTATTGTTCCGCATGTCTACGTCACTTTCTGGACTCTGCTGTGGATATAAATCAATTTCCCTTGACATGCGTTGCCGACGATGGCCACTGTCAAGTCCCTGTAACCATCTCCACCATTCAACAGTTTCTCGCTCCAGCATCCTTTGAGCTGCTGCTCAAGGCCGCATTTAACTTCTACGTTTCCCAGCGTCCGACGGAGTTCAAGTTCTGCAGGACACCAGACTGCACACAGATCTATCGCTCCACATCCCAAGATGCTGCGATGAAACTCCGTTGTCCATCTTGCTCCAAAGAGGTTTGCTCGGCATGTGGTGATGAACCTCATGAAGGGTCGACATGTGATGAATTCAAGAGACGCAAAGCCGAAGAAGAGCAGACAGATGCCTGGGTAGTTGCCCAAGGGAACGTGTCAAGAAGTGCCCGCATTGCAAAGTGATAATAGAGAAAGAAGGAGGGTGCAATCGCGTAGATTGTCGGTTGGTATCGTGATCCCACGCAGGTGTTTCATGGTGCTGACGAGATTATAGCTGTGGTGCCTCTATCTGCTGGAAATGCTTGGGAGTTTTCACCACCAATACCATATACCCACACCTGCAGCAAGTGCATCAAGGCTACTATGATTAGCCCGGGTCTCTACTCGCATGAATCGCTAGGACGAGATACATAGATGATCATGGGCGGTACGTAATCAACAGCGAACAACTTGTTGCAGGGGACTGTACAGTTTATGTAAATCCTGTGGATTGTAAATAGCGGTTATGGACTCTTGGATCTGGTGGCACTATAGCCTGGGACTTCCAGTCTGTGCAGGTCCATCAAACTGCACATGGTCTAAGCAGTCAAGACTTGTCGCATATTCACTACGGGGCAAAGCACAAGCTGAAATGAACTAGAGCCACCTAGGTACTTAAATTGTCTGAGCAGAGACCAGATTGAGGGCAAAAATACAGTGGCTCTGATTCGGAAAAGAACTCATCAACTACGTTGGGGAAGTAAATACTTCCAAGTTGCAGTGCCTTTCCAGTAATGCATAGTAGGTTGAAGGTAACCCCATTTCACCTTCCCGGAAGCGGGGCAGCCTCACGCGTAACCGTGGTAGACCTGATTCCTGTCGACTTCCGGGCCACTTTACGATAGGATCGTTACTACTACCAAGCTCCCAACGTTCCAGCCACTGGTAATTGAGACCATACAGGGTTACAGTTTCGAGCTTTAGCCATTGGTCTATGGGAGGTCGCCTTTCAAAGGCCCCGGGTCCGTGAATACCAGCCATAAAGAAAGAAGTCTCCTGTGCCGATAAGTGTACTTGGGGTACCCCTGGAAATGCACGACACAGAGACTCGGCACCCTGATCGTCGACTCGATAGGAGAATAAAAGAGATAGATCATAAGTAATGCGTAGAACTGGTCATATACCACATGTATGGGATAATACCAATCCTCAAACCAAATGTCCAGTAAAGCCTTATGGCTCCTCTTCAATTGCTCCTTCAATCCCTTCTCGCCCTGGTCCGGTGTCACCTTGATGGAAGTCCAGAAGCTGGGATTGTTCCAGACTATAGGGAGGCTCAGAGTAGTCGCAGTCGCAGTCGCGGCGGTAGAACTATACCTGTGGGCCAGTTAGGACCTATCGGAGTTTGAAACCTAACCTACCGGACCGCTCGGCCCGCTGAAAATAATTCTGCCTCTTACACCGCACTCAGCCAATGATCCCCACAGAATCAAGATGCACGGCGATTACCCAGATGGCAAATCAAGTACTGTAGCCACCACGACGGCCATGGCCAGCACCGCCAGGGACGACGACGACAGTGGTGACAGCAAGTAATTTTTTTTCTTCTTTTCATGCGGTGTCCTGACGACGACACAGCAGTAACAGCCGCGGCCACCAGCAACCTCAGCAATGACGACGGCCACGGCCAGCACCACCACCAACGATGACGACGATGACGACGACAGTTGTGGCCACCACCACCAACGTCGACGACGGCACCACCAGTGACAGTGACGACGATGGCAGCAACAGCAAGTATTTTTCTTTCTTTCTTTCTTTCTTTACACCCGCAGCGTCTGGATGACGGTGGCAGCGATCGCCGTCAACGGTGCACACCACCAGCCCCAATGTCGACAAAGATGACCCCTCTCCGCATATTGATGCCAACGCGCCCAGCAGGCAAGCTTTTCTTTTCTTCTTTACACGCTCAGCGTCAATAGCCACCAACATCACCAATGCACCATTATGCCATGACCAGCCCTGGCATGTTGATGTCAACATGCCCACTAAATTTCTTTTTTTTCCCTCAGTCACACCTTCATTTTGGATTGTTGTAGGGCTATACTCATGTAATTGTTTCATGCTGCCCTTATCCCAAATGCATTGTGTTTTGTTCCCTACTACCTGTGAGCTGGAATAGTAGAAATAGTCGAAAAGTAGTACAAAAAATAGTATGGATAGTAAACAAGCCCACTAAAATGACTATTCTGGAGCACACATGCACCCACTGTCATTCAAAGGAGTGTGCCAGTTGCTGGAGCATTGGCAAATGCCCACAGAAGACAGTACAGGGACACCTTTCAACCACATCAAATGGGGCTTTGTTCAAACTCATAGTTTTTAGTCCTTACTCTGTATCTGACTCAATGTACTATTGTTCTTGCAAATATGAGTACCTACATTAGTTACCATGTTGCTTGGCCAGCAAGTTGCAACATGGTATAGAACACATTGCCTCCCTCTCGTGAGTCTCATCTCAACTCAAATTAACTTTTGTGCTCCTGAATTTATTTATTTAATTTTTTTCCCAGACCCACAAGTATAGCTCCAGTGCTGCAACTGACAGTTGCAGTTGCAGTTGCAGTCTCACATGACTTGCCATATTGAGGCATAGTGTATTATCTAATGTCGAAGGTTTGGTCGGAGTGCAAATATTCAGTATGAAAACTTTTGAGTAGGATTGACTACCAAATAATGCTAATAAGTTGTGTACAAAAAAGTGCTTAATAGAAAGGGAGAATGCATGAGTGTGTACCATTGAAATGGAGCAAATGAGGAGGCAAGATGGAGCCAAAATGAGACAACCCTAAGGGACAAGCCCAGAACTATCATGCAAGCTCTGAGGAGGGATAGGACATCAGCAAGGTGACAATTGGTCTTAACTCTCTTACAGCGTCTGGATTGTCTGGAATCAGATAGTTAAGATGGATAAGTCAGATAAGTCAGTCAAGCCATTCCAGACCATCAGACCAGGGTGTCTGCTGAAACCAGATGGCCAGACCACCAGACCAGTCAGACCAGTCAGACCAGCCAGAGCCAGCCAGTCCAGTCAGTCAGTCAGACAGTCCAGACCACTCCAGACCAGTCAGAGGACCCAGACAGTAAGTCAGTCAGAGAGTTAAGACAATCCAGACCAGTCAGACCAGTCAGACCACCCAGGCAGTAAGTCAGTCAGAGAGTTAAGACAATCCAAACCAGTCAGACCAGTCAGACCACTCAGGCAGTAAGTCAGTCAGTCAGTTAAGACCATCCAGACCTGTCAGACCTGTCAGACCACCCAGATTGTAAGTCAGTCAGACAGTCAAGACAGTCCAGACCATCCAGACCACCCAGCCCAATCAGATCACCCAGACTGTCAGACCTGTCAGGCCCCTTAGATAGTAAGTTGGTCAGACAGTTAAGACAATCCAGACCAACCAGACCAGTCAGGCCACCCAGACAAGTCACATCAGTAAGACTGGCCAGACAATTCAGAGACTCAGACCAGTCAGACCAATTAGACTATTAAGATTAGCCAGACCAGCCAGGCCATTAGCTGTATCCATCTGTATTCTTTTGCCACTTAATTTATTCAATATTCATGCTAATAAATTTATATTAATTCTGAACAAAAAAACACTAGTACAACAAATATATATTATATACAAATAGGGGGGCATCATCAAGCTGGGGCTGGGGGACACAGGGCACGCATTGTTGTGGTCACCAGACGATGCTGGGCTGGGAGAATGCCATTGTCATCTTCGGGCAATGTGCTGGCAAATCATCAGCAAAACCCTAAGTTGCTGTGCCAAGCTGTGCAAAGCTGTACAGTTGGCTACAGTTCCCACAGTGATACAGATAGGTCCCCATTTGTACAGCACGGTGACAGCACTGTGACAGTGCTGTACAGACCATTACAGAATCTCGCGCGCTGTACATAGATTCGTACTGTATCTGCTGTCACACTCTGTATCACACTGTATCATTCTGTAGTCAAACTGGACAACCCTGTATTCAATTGTAGCTACTACATTGTAATTTACTAAATGCTAATTGGTTCCTTCAATGCTGTCCGCTGTAGCATTGTCATCATCCCCATTCTTTGTTGCTGTCATACCGCCGTGGCACTGGCCACATGCGCATTGTCGTTGTCATCGTTGTCAATGCTGGTAGTGGTGGTGGTCGTGCAGCAGCGTGCGTGCTGGTGCTGGGTCGTCGACACCAGTAGTGGTGGTGATCATGTCGCAACGTGTGTGCGTGTGGGCGCTGGGTCATCAACGCGAGTGGTGGTGGTGGTTGCACTGCAGCGTGCGTGCGTGCATTCGTGCATGCTGGTGCTGGGTCGTCGATGCCGGTAGTGGTGGTGGTCATGTTGCAATGTGTGTGCGTGTGGACGCTGGGTCGTCAACACAAGTGGAGGTGGTGATGGTAGTCTCATCGCAACGTGTGTACGTGCGGGTGCTGGGTCGTCAAAACGAGTGGTGGTGGTGGTCGTGCACGCTGGCGCTGGGTCGTCGACGCTGGTACTAGTGGTGGTGGTCGCGTCGCAACGTGAGTGTGTGCGGGTGTTGGGTCGTCAACACAATTGGTGGTGGTGGTGGTCACACTGCAGCATGTGTGCATGCTGGCACTGGGGTCGTCGCCCTCATCATCGTGGTGGTGATCGCGCCGTAGCATGCGTGCGTGCATGCTTGCGCTGGGGTTGTTGCCGTTGACAGTAATGGTCGTGGTTGTGTCTCAACATGCGGGTGAGCAGGCGCTGGGTTGTCAACGCTAGTGGTGGTGGTGGTGGTCGCATCGCAACATGTGTGCATGGTGGCACTGGGGTCGTTGCCGTCGGTAGTGGTGGTGGTGGTCGCGTCACAACATGCGTGCAGGTGGGCGCTGGGTCGCCAACGCCAGTGGTGGGTGATGGTCGTGGTCATGTCGCAGCGTGTGGGCATGGGGGTGGGCACTGGGTCGTCAACGCCAGTGGTGGTGGTGGTGGTTGCGTCACATCCCTGCTGGCACTGGGGTCATCATCACTAGTCGTGGTCGTGGCCGTGGTTGTGCCACTGTGTGCATGCGTGCTGGACTGGGGTCATCGTCATTGCCAGTCATGGTCATGGTCGCTTTGCAATGTGCGTGCATGCTGGCACTGGGGTCATTGAGACTGGTGGTGGCAGTGGTGGTGGTGGTGGTGGTGGTGGTAGATGTTGTTGTTGAGGTGGTGGCTGTTGTCGCCATCATTTGGTGTGGTAAAGAGGGTGGTAGTTGGCGCTGTGTTGGTGGTGGTCACAATGGTCGTCGTTGTGTGGTCGTCATCGCATTGTGGTGGTTGTGGTTGTGGTCAGTGTTTTGGTCTTGGTTGTGGTGTTGTCGTCATCGCATTGTGGTGCCAGTCTCGGAGTCGGTCGGTGTAGGTGGCAGGGCTGTGTGGTGTATGTGGGGTGAGTGTCCATGCAACAGGCTGGTAATAAAAGTTGTAAAAATAAAAAAACATATGAGAGGGGGGAATGATTTGTGCTGTACGGGCATAGGTACACGCAGAGGTCCTGTAACAATAGTTAGTATACGAAACAAAACACAAAAAACATACCTGGAGGTGCGATTGTGCTGTGGTGGACAGCATCGTGCACGAACAGTGCAAATTAATTACAGTGGCGGAGTGGGGGAGAGCAGTGGGGGTGGGGTAAGTGATGGGACGGGACTTAGTGAAATTTGTGAAAAAGTCAACATACTGTGACATGCTGTGTCAGTGCTGCGTTCCCATGGAACTGGGACCCTGTAGCAATGTATGCTGTAAGCGCTGTCACATTCTGTACTATTATGGTAATTACTGTAAGTGCTGTCCCGAAACAAGGGATTTGCTGATGTCATGCTGGGGATGGGAATGCGGGGAGTGTCATCATTGCTGGGGCTGGTCATCATTGTCATGGTTGTTGACGCTGGTGGTGGTGGGGTCATTGTTGTTGTTGTCATTGGACGACGCTGGGACGGGGGTGGTTATCATCGGTCTTTGTCCATTAGAGGCGACATAGGGGTAGTCATTGTCGTCCATGGTCGTCCATCAGAGAGGATGGGCTGGGGGTTGTGGTCATCCATCAGAGATGATGGGCAGGGGGTCATCGTCATTGTTCATAAGAGAGGATGGGCTGGGGGTCGCCATCATTGTTGGATGGCGCTGGGATGGGGGTCGTGGTCATCTGTGGTCGTCCGTCAGAGACGATGGGCTGGGGGTCATTGTCCATGGTCATCCGTCAGAGAGGACGGGCTGGGGGTCGCCGTCGTCATTGGATGGCGCTGGGATGGGGGTCGTGGTCGTCCATCAGAGATGACAGGTGGGGGGTCGCTGTTGTTGGACAACAACAGGATGGGGGTCCTGGGATGGGGGTTGTGGTTGTCCGTCAGAGAGGATGGGCTGGGGTTCGTCGTTGTCATTGGATGGCACTGGGATGGGGGTCATGGTCGTCTGTGATCATCCATCAGAGACAATGGGCGGGGGGTCATCATTGTTGGACGACACTGGGGCTGTCGTGGTCGTGTGTTAGTGGCGGGTGCTGCATATGGTGGTACGTACCTGATAGCGAGTCGTGGTCGACGTGTTGTTATCGTCATGGTTGAATGGGAGACGGAGGTGACGCGGGACTTATGTAGAGAATATTTGGAGTTGTTGTGACATGATTTGTAATCACAACAACTCCAATTTTTTTTCTAAGTCCTGCGTTCCATACACTAAGGTAAGTACTTCAAACCCCATCTACCACTACTGACAACGACCACCCACAGCACCCGCAGCACCCGCAGCGACAACGACGACCAGTGTCATCATTGACAATGACAATGCCACGGTGACCACACCAGCCCCAGCGTTGTAGCTGTTGACGACACCACCACCGCCAGCAACACCCTCAACGTTGTCGACATGGCCACCAACATCAACAACATCAACGACGACAACAGCATCATCGACCACCAATGCGACGACAACGGCCAACAATGCGACCACCACCCAACTGCATCAACGACAACCATCACTGACATCGACAACGCAAGACACTGGCCACCACCACACTGGCCCACCAATGCGACAATGGTGATGACACTGACCCACTACCACCCACCACCCCTGCATTGATGATCACATGATGACGGTGGTGGTGGTGGTGGTGCAATTTATTTAGTATAGTATCTAGTCTATGTCATACCTTGATACAATAAAAAAATGTTTGCTTTAATGGCTCTTTTTTTTGTATTGATGGTGTTATTGCTACTATACTACTGACACTGGATTGACCCAGTGTGCATGTGGACAAATTTGGTGGTAGGCAGGGGTGAATGGGTATTAATTTGTTTCTATCCTCTGCATTTGATGCAGAGGGCACTCTAGCTAAAGGTGTACAGGTCAGCCAAATATTAAATACAATAAAATAATTCATAGTGGAGGAGGAGGGCCACTAGATTAGGTTTCAAACTCCACTAGGACCTAACACCCATACACCTTTAATTGACTGCCAGCATCACTGTTGACAACCATGGTGGCAACCTGCACCCCTAGGTGATGATGACCCATGCCTAAATGACAACAGAGACCCCTAACAATTATAGATTAATGAATATATTGTTACACTATTGCTTGTTCTTGAGACATAACAACAATGATTGACTATTAGGTGTGTCTGTTAATTACATTTTCTGATTGGTCTGAATGGTCTTAACTGTCTTACTAACTTACTGGCTGGGGTGTCTGGCCGCTATGACTCATGGACAGTCTGACAGTCTGGGTGGTCTAAACTTTCTGAGTGACTTATTATCTGGGGGCCCTGATTGTGCTGGTTACTCTGAATGGTCTTATCTATCTGACAACCTTACTAGCTGGAGAGTCTGACTGGTATGACATGTCTGGCAGGGGCTTAAATGGTTGACTGGTCTGACTACCTGGTGGGTCTGACCACTGACCACTCTGACTGGTCTGCAGAAGTCTGAAGTGTCTGATTGCTCTGATTGCTCTGCCTGATCTGACTGCCTAGGAGGTCTGACAACTCTGATTGCTCTGGAGTGGCCTGAAGTATCTGACTGGCCTGACTGCCTGAAGGGTCTGATCACTCTGACTGTTCTGACTGGTCTGGATTGGCCTGAAATATGTGACTGGTTGGACTGTCTGGTGGGTCTAACCAGTCTGACTGGTCTGGGGGGTGGTCTGAAGTGTCTGACTGGCCTGACTGTCTGGGGGGTCTGATTGGTCTGATTTTTCTAACTGGTCTAGGGTAGTCTGAAGTGTCTGACTGCTCTGACTGCTCTGGATTGGCCTGAACTATCTGACTGACCTGGCTGTCTGGTGGGTCTGACCACTCTGACCACTCTGACTGGTCTGACACAGTCTGAAGTGTCTGACTGGCCTGACTGTCTGGGGAATCTGACTGGTCTGGAGTGGCCTGAAGTGTCTGACTGGCCTAACTGTCTGGAGGGTCTGAATATCAGGGAAATTTTGAGGGAAAGATAATCTATTATAATCATCAAAGGGGGGTTGATTCAGGGACCGGTAATTGCTTGAGCATCCCATAGGGTCGGTGATGTGGCGTCTTAGCTTGGGCACAGGCCGTGCAGGACTTGACGTAGTCCTTTATGTAGGTACGAATTCCTGGCCATGTGTATTTGCGACGGATGAGCTCTAGAGTGCAATTTTGACCGAAGTGTCCCGATAGGGGATGGTCATGCTTGTATCTGAGGACACGAAGACGTAGGTCATCGGCCTTGGGGACGTACATGTGACCATCGAGACATAGGTAACCAGTCTCATCAGTTGATCATCGGGGATTCGATGTGTCCGAGAGGTGGGCTTTAGCGATGGGATCAGTCAGGAGGTTGGCTAGGATATCGGCATGAAGACGCTCGACATCCATGAGTGCACTTGCTCTGAGTACTGGAGCGTGTAGGTATGTTGCGCGAAGGGAATTGATGAGCTGTTCAGCCGTGAACACCGGTTGGAGGTTCTGTGGATTGACTCGGGCGAAGCCCCTATCCCCCTCTTTGGGGTAGACGTCCCAGCGTCTAGTCAAGGCGTCGGGCTTTGCACCAAGCTTACCAGGTTGGAAACAAATAATCAAGTTGAACGAAGAGAGATATTCTGACCATCGGGCTTGCCGACGGGTGAGAACCTTAGAGGTGGAGAAATATTCCAAATTTTTGTGGTCGGTCACGACGTCAATCAGGAAGGCAGGGCCCTCCAGATAATGACGCCAGGCCTTGAAGGCTTCGAAAATAGTGAGAAGCTCCTTGTCGTGTGTATTGTAGTTCAGCTCGGGCGCGGTCAGAGTGCAAGAGTAAAACACAACTGGTCGTATTTTGTCATCCGAACCTGTGATGGATAGGATACCGGCGATCGCATAGTCCGAAGCATTGGTCTCGACTGTCAGTTGGGCGCCTGGCTGGAAGTGGGTGAGGATGGGAGCTGTGGTGAAGGCCTCCTTGAGTTGGTTGAATGAGCATCGGCAGACATCGGAGAAGTCCCAAGGGGCATCTTTCTGTGTCAACTGAGTTAGTGGGACCACTATATCAAAGTAATTGAATATAAATCGACGGTAAAAGTTTGCGAAGCCGAGGAAGGACTGAATGTCCTTCACCTTGCGAGGTTCGGGCCAATCGCAGATTGTCTTGACTTTGTCTTGCGACATCGTCAATCTGTCGGGGGAGAGGAAGTACCTGAGGTACTCCACCGAGTCTGAATGGAACTCACACTTTTCGGGTTTGGTGTAAAGCTTGTGCTGGCGGAGTCGCCGAAGCACTTCCCGAACGTGGTCAGTATGGTCCTCCATATTGTCCAAGTAGACTAGGATGTTGTCAAGGTAGACTATGACGCAGGCATCGAGCATGTCCGCGAAGACGGAGTTGACGAACCACTGAAAGGCTGCAGGGGCGTTGGTGAGACCGAAGGGCATCACCTGCCACTCATACGAGCCATAGCGAGTCCTGAAGGCGGTTTTCCACTCATCACCTTCGGCAATGCGAACCAGGTGATAAGCATGTCTCAGGTTGATTTTAGTGTAGACCTTTGCCCGACTCGGAGAGTTGAGTAGGTCGGAGATGAGGGGTAGGGGATACCGATCCTTCTTTGATATTCTGTTGAGTCCTCAGTAGTCAACGCAAAGTCGGAGAGAGCCCTCCTTCTTCTTGACGAAGAGGACAGGGGCTGCATGGGAGGATGAGGTCAGACAGATGAAACCAAAGCGTAGGTTTTCGTCGATGAATGCCCGAAGGGTTTCAAGCTCGATGGGGGAGAGAGAGTAGAGTCTACCAGGCGGTAGAGGCGCTCCTTCTTCCAGTTCTATCTTGAGGTCGTATTCCCGATGAGGCGCGAGTACCAATGCTTTCGCCTTGCTAAAGACGTCGGCAAAGTTGTGGTATGCCTCGGGGACAGAGGAGAGGTTGGGAGCAGTGTTGACCGATGCAGCGCAAAAGCTACCGTCAGGCTTCAGCTGGATAGAGAACTGTTGAGAGCCATTGAGCTGGCAAGCCTTTAGAAAAGCTGCAGTGTTGATGAGAGCGATAGGAGGTGCCCGAAGACCAGGAGCCTGAGGCGAGTCGGTCGGAGAAGGAGATGAGACTGACGTAGCGTAGAGTCTCAGCATGCTCGGTGAGGGTGCTACAGGGTCGGGGAGTGAGCTCGGGGTTGGCACTTGCTGCGTAGATGTTCTGAACTCGATACTGCTCAGTACCCAGTCAATTGACGGATTGTATCAGGTGAGCCAGTTGTGTCCGAGCACAATCTTACAGTCAGAGTCCAACGGGGTGACATAAAATGTCATCGGGGTGATGTCGCCAGAGGGAAAACGGATGGGTAGATTGGTTGCTTCGGTGATTATGGTGGTGGTGGTACCATCGAATAGACGGAGAATGATCGGGGATACCGAGTAGCATGAAAGAGTGTTCATATTGGCAAAAGATGGAATCTACAAAACAATGGGTAGAACCCGAATCTACTAGCGCAGGAAAGGACTGTATATCATGGTCACTGACGGTAACCTGAGGTTGGAGAGAGTTGGGGTCGGAAAGAGCGGCTGCATTGAGTTGGGCCTCCATAGGTGCACAGTCAGGAACAACGCAACTCCCACTCTGTGTGGAGTCTCGGGAGTTGCTATCTATTTTTTTGCCTCAGTGGAGGCTGTCGGTTTGGCTTCTGATGTGTTCGTGGTAGTGGTGGTAGCTGCCCTAGCCTTGGCTGCTCGAGAGCCTGACTTGGGGCAGTCCTTGGCCTTGTGGCCAGTTGCACCACAGAACATGCACAGATTCATGTCGAACCTGCGCTTGCGTTCCTCAGAGGTCAGCTTGCCGTCCTTGCCGAGCTTGTCCGAAAGCTCAGCAGTCTTGCCCGACTTGTTAGTTTTCTGAGTCAGGGTTGACAACGAAGAGGACTGGGCAGCGTTGCCTGAGGATTTACCCTTATCGGTTTTACCCGACTTGGTGTTGGGGGTGTTGGTACTAGTGCTGGTAGAGGTCTTGTTCTGATGTGCGACCTCTTCCTTGCGTTCCCAATATCAGGTGTCGATCTCCTGGGTAAGGATGCGAAGACCGTTCAGAGTGTGCAGTTTACCGACATGGCTTATCTCGTCCTTGATTCGGTCGGGGAGACCTGTGTAGAAGTGATGGCGTAGGGCACCATCGCCATAGCCCTGAACCTGGGAAGCGATGCGATTGAAGTCAACCACATATCGGTTGGCACAATGGTTTTCCTTCATGTGGAGGTGGTCGAGCTGATGCTCGGCGTTGGCAACTGGGTCATGGGGACTGAAAGTTGTTTGGAGTTCAATGACAAACTCTTCCCAATCGGTCATCCAGATCGGACGGTTGTGGGGGTCTCCTGCACCGAGTAGGTCTGGCTCGAACCATTTGAGAGCCATCCCTTTGAGGTACAATTGCGCGAACGTGACCTTGGTTCGGTCAGTTCGGAATGCCTTCAGTCGGTCCTGGAAGTTGAGCTCGCACTGGACTAAGAATGTGCGCAACTTCTTTGGATTGGTCCCGTCGAAGGTGTCGGGTTCGTGCACCTTGGTGCGAGACGACGACTCAGAAGAGCGCGAAGATCGCGCGAGTCTGTTGATAGCGATGGAGAGATTATTAAAGATGACTAGACCAGCCTCATCTGGGTCGGGGATGCCATCAATGGGGTTTTCACCGCCATCATCAGGGTTTGGGTCGTCGGGGTCGTCGGGACCATCACTGCCAGGACCATCGTCACCGGGGCCATTGTCGTAGGGATGGTCATCACCTGGGTCATCGCCGAGATCTTCGACGAAGGCCCCAGGTGGGCGATGCTGAGCAGGGGAGGAGGCCCTCCGAGCAGAGAAGCCTTGGAATTGGGAGATGGAGTCAGGTGAGTGCCTGAGGCTAGTCAGAGCGCTCAAGGCAGCAGCCCAACAAGTGTTGGATGCTGAGGGTTCCGGGTTGTTTGTGTGAGCAGTGCACGAGCAGGTTTGGATTGTCCTGGACATAGATGATTGTGAACTCGTACAAGACTAGAGTTCGAATATACTGTCAAGACTGGTTCTTCACCGATCTGATCTCTACGAGGGGTCAGGGGGTCAGGGGTTGGTCTAGCGGTAAGACCGAGATGCTACGTAGCGTAGTTGTACTTCCCGAGTAATAGGAAGGCCGACCGAGGGTCTGATGGGGAGTCCGAGGGTAAACGGTCTACGACCGAGTACTTGTACGAGGGCAGAGGCAGAGAGCACGAAGAGAGAACAGAGGAGAAGTATCTTATTCGATATTCGAACTGAAACTACAACAGACTGAGTATCTAAGTATTTATACTGAGTGGAACGGATGAGGTGATGTACGGGAAGTCGGGATTACTGACGAATGACAAGCGCAAACGCGCTGCGCGCTGAGTAAGTACGGTAAGTGCGATAACCGGATTACCGATAGGTATTGTATTAGTAATGCAACGGGACGGGAACATATAGTAACCGGAAACAAGAAAGGAAACATATTAGGTAATCGTACAGAGAGACAGAACGGACAACACGCTCACCGATCGGTGGCGATACAGGATAGAGAGAAACGGAGAAGGGAGTACATACAATAAACGGACAGCAAACGTGTGGACGCAATCAGACAATAGGGTACAGGGTGATCAGGTGTCACAGTCGTGACAGTGAGTATGGGCACGGTAGTGAAGGCGTGCTTGAGAGCATTGAAAGCGCATTGACAGTCCTTGGAAAAAATCCAAGGGGCATCTTTCTGGGTGAGCCGGGTAAGAGGAACCACAATGTCGGAGTAATTGAATATGAACCGGCGGTAGAAATTGGTGAATCCCAAGAAGGATTGGATGTCCTTTACCTTACGAGATTCAGGCCAATCGGAGATGGTTTGGATTTTGTCTGGGGACATAGTCAGACCTTCAGGGGACAGATGGTAGCCAAGGTATTCCACTGAGTCCGAGTGGAACTTGCACTTCTCCAGTTTGGCGAACAGGCCATGCAACCAGAGTCGGCGGAGGACCTCCCGGACATGCTGCTTGTGAGACTTCATATCCTCAGAGTAAATGAGGATGTCATTGAGGTACACAACAACACAGACATCCAGCATGTCAGCAAAGACAGTGTTGACAAAGCGCTGGAATGCTGCAGGGGTGTTAGTGAGGCCAAAGGGCATTACTAACCACTCATAGGACCCATAGCACGTATGGAAAGCGGTCTTCCATTCATCACCTGGAGCAATCCAGACTAGATGGTATGCATGTCGGAGGTCAATCTTTGAATAGATCTTAGCACGGCTAGGGGAGTCCAATAGGTCAGAGATAAGGGGGAGTGGATAGCGGTCTTTTTTGGTGATTTTGTTTAGGCCTCGGAAGTCAACACATAGTCATAAAGAGCCATCCTGGGGATGCCTCTTGTCCTTCAACCACCACCTTCCCCCGTGGGAAAGTCGACCTCCCAGCCCAAACACCAGTGTTCTGCTTCATCTCCATGCTTGATCCTCCTCTCTGAGGTGGGTAAGAGATTCCACTCATTCCCCAAGGGCATGTTCAAGACCCGATTTGCCCCCCCACCGTTCCACGTTCGGTACTCAACCACATTGCCTCACATCCGCCTCAGTGGTCCTGGACCACCAAGGCCGGCCCCAACATGGGAAAAACCTTTTCGGTTCCCACTGTCCCTACTTCCTGTGGGAAGGACAGCCCCAAGGTTTTGCCTGCCTATGTCAGGGTATACCAAAACAACATGCTGCTGCACCTTCGTGCCCAGCAGGCTCGCCTTCGGCCTGCCCCCCCCAAGTCCTCTCAGCCTCCCCAGCCAGCTGTGCCCCGACCCCCCTCTACCCCCCGACCTTGTGGCCGAGCTCCGTAAGGAAATCGTGGCTCTCCGGCATGAATTCGAAGCCTCCCGTGCCCTGCACGAGGCATCCCTCATCCCCCCCCTTTCTCCACGCACCGCCCTCACAGTGGTGCCGACCTACCCCCCCCACTCCCCCTCATCCACCTCATCCATGTCCATTACACAGGAGGGCCTTGCCCACCCTGACCTCTTGGAAAAAGTGTGTTGGGGGGTTGCTACAGTGGACCTAAAGGACAGAAGCTGTGGTAGGAAATTGGTAACCCTGTAGTAAACCTCAGTAGATGGTCAAGCTACTGTATTAGAGTAGTACCTGTAGTAAACTACTACAAGTTAGTATGAGTAAAAGGAATGTGTAGGACTACTTACCCTCAGTAGATGGTCAAGCTACTGAGGGACTAATAGGCAAATACTACTGTGTATGTACGCTCGAAGGGCTTATGTAAGCTGTGCGGTCACACGCCTAAGTACCTAGTAACGCATGCTGGTTAATTTACAACACAACCATCAATGGCTGCAGCCTGTCCTTGATCAGGCCCACTGCCCCCCCTTCATCCGCCACATCGACTCCTCTATGGTCCCCTACTATCCTTTCGACCTCCTGGAGGACTGCCACCAGGCCATCGAAGTCATTTATCAGGCGGACATGCCCCGTTTCATGGGTTTCGACTCCAACGGTGACCTCTATGTTGCTATACGGGCCCCCCTGAGGTGATTGTCACAGCCGTGGTCGCTCCTCCAGGTGCCCCTCTACCACCTGCCCCTCGTGCTAGAGAGCTCCTACGCTTATAGTATCCCCCCCACCCTTTTCTCTGCTCCCTCTCTCCTCCTCCTCCCCCATCACCCCCTCAGTTACATAGTGCACGCTTTCGGGCAGCTCAGGCTGCCTGGCTTTGCCCGTACCTGATTAGCCGGGTGTTGTACGGGCGTGTGGCCAGAGTCCCTTGTGTTTAGTTGGTAGCAGTGTGTTGTATAAGCCAGTAGAGTGCAATATGGGTGGTATCACCCGACACACTATAATGAAATGAAGAAAAAAAAAAAAAAGAGCCATCCTTCTTCTTGATGAAGAGGACTGGAGCAGTGTGAGAGGAAGAGGTAGGGCGGATGAAACCTGTAGTAAGATTCTCATCGATGAATGTCCGGAGAGTGGAGAGCTTGACTGGAGACAGTGAGTAAAGGGTTCCCAAGGGTGGTGAAGTACCTTCCTCGAGTTCGATCTTCAAATTGTAATTGTGATGTGGGGGAAGTTCGGAGGCTTTCACCTTACTGAACACATCCACATAATCACAATATTCCAGAGGGACGATGTCCAAGTCTGGCGGAGTTGATATAGAAGAGGACCGGACCTTTGCTGAGTCGGCAGGATGCAGCTGGAGTTGGTACTTTGTGGATCCTTCCAAACTGCACACACGCACGAATGCGGCTGCGTTGATTAGAGAGATGTGCGGAGGGGTGCAAGCTGGAGTGTCGACAGATGGCACAAGGCCTGGGGTAGACTGGCCAGAGAGGCTGGAGTCAGAGTTTCTGGGCAGAACTGGAGAGGGAGTCGACAGGGGCGCTGGCAAACTTCCTGCAAGAGTCCGGAATGTTAAACTACTCAATACCCAGTCAATCAACGGATTATAGCGGGTGAGCCAGTTATGTCCAAGGACAATCGAACATTCAGAATCCAATGGAGCAAGATAAAAAGTCATGGGGGTGACATCACCGGATGTGGGGAACTGTCAAGTCCGGGTCTACTCCGGTAGGAGGTCCGGTCAAGTCCGGACGAGCGCAGACAAAGGAAGGGGGCAGAGGGCTGTACGAGGGATTAGTCCGGCCGGAGTTGGTGACCGCTTGGATTCAACGACAAGGACGACGTGCGTTGATCCCTTGCGTAGGTTCCGGTCAAGGTGATAGAGACAGAGACGGAGACGGAGACGGAGACAGGCAGAGACTGGAGTAGTGACTAAGTTGATTTCAGACTGAGGTGTACAAGGTAAACTAGAGGGTACTTATACTAAGTAGAACTAGGGTCGAGTACATACGGTGACAAGTAAACAGCCTAATAGCGGACAAGGGATGACCGGAGTTAGGACTAGGTCAGGTCCGGTGAAAATAAAGTCAGGTCCGGTAAAATAAATCAGGTCCGGTGAAAATGCTACAAGGTATAGGATATATCGAGTTCACGGAGAACTCACGTCAAGGCAGGGTAAACGGCAAAGTGTGGTAACGAGCGAATGGAGCATAGACCAAGGGTCGTGCTTAACGGAAGGTTATCTGCGTGAGCGCGACCGGAGTAGGAGACGAGCGACCGGAGTAGAGCTGTAGAGCTGCGATGCGACCGGAGTGACCGGATAAGGCCCGGAGTTGGGCATGGTCGTAACAGTATCCCCCTTTTAGGGGCCGAACCCATGAGGCCCCAATGAGGCTGTCGTGTGGTCGCCTAGAACAATGCGGAGTCCGGAGTGATTGTCTGAGTACGAAATTTGGATCTATAAAGATCAAACCGGTTCTTGCTTTTACCCCCAGTTTCCTGCCATTAATCAAAACATGTCGAACACTGCTAAGTCCACCACCCCCACTGTTCCCTCTGCGGTCGAGTCCAAGGACTGGACCAAGGCGCCAACACCGGAGCTCCAGTCCGGTAGCGAAGACGAGGCGTCCGTCCTCGATGCCAAAACAAAGGAGAGGCGTCGACGCAAGCAGGTCAAGAGAGAGGAGAAGCAACGCCGGGAAGAGGCGGAGCGACGAGCACGAGAGGAGGCGGAACGCAAGGCGAAAGAGGAGGCGGAGCGCCAGGTGCGCGAGCAGGCGGAGAAGGAACGAGTGGAGGTGCAGCGAAGGGCTGCAGAGGTAGCGGTGAGGCAGAGAGCGATGGCGCAGGAGGCGTCGAAGAAGAGAGCGAGGGAAGAGCCGGAGGCGGGTCCGAGTGGAGACCGGAGCGACAATGTCCGGTAAGTATTTTTTTTAAATTTTATTCCCTTGTTACTTTATTAATTTTTTGGCAGGTGCATTCGCTGTGCGAAGCACAAGGCCAAGTGCGAACGAGACCCGGAAAAACCCAAGCAGCGCGCGTGCATGAAATGCGCAGGGCTCAAGGAGCGGTGTGAGTGGCCGGAGGTGGGTGGTCCGGGTCCGGTAGGGGATAAGGGGAAGGGCAAAGCGAAGGAGAAGGAGGTGGTGATGTCACCGCGAGGAGGCGAGAAGCGGAAGAAGAAGAAGCTGGCGAAGGTCGTCAACGACGACGACGACATCGTCGAAGTACCGGGGCCGTCTGGGAAACGGTCCGGGTTTGACCCTGGGCCGTTCCTGGAACGACTGGACCGGTTGACCGGGGCGGTGGAGGAGATGACCGGTCAGATGCGCCGGGTCGCGGATGCCACCCGCTCGGTGGCCAGAGGTAACGAGCGGCTGACGGCCGGCCTCGAGACCTTCCTCGAGGAGTGCCGATTTTTTACGGCGCCCTGGGATGAAGACGAGGAGTCGGAGGACAGCGAGGCGGAGGTCGACCCGGAGGAGGTCGAAAAGGAGGTCCAGGGGCTCCAAGAGGAGCAGGAGGATCCTGGCAGCGGTGCGCCGGAGTAGTTGGTCCGGTCCGGAACTTGTAAATAGAAATGTAATTTAGTTTTACTTTTTTGTTTATAGAGAAAAGTGGCTGGATTTGAGAGTGAGTGATATTACAGAGACAGAGTGAAACAGATAGGGGAAACAGATAAAAGAAACAGATAAGAGAAACAGAGGCGAGAGTAATACTACATGGACGCAAGTGGTCCGGGTTTGTCCGGGTACCGGACATGATAATCTTCTAAGTAGTTCCGTAGCGTTGCCTAGTTCAGTGGCGAGTAGCCAAGACGTTTCTTCATCAGTTCCCTCGTAGCCAGACCAACGTACCATGTAGAGTAGCTTGCACAATTTACGGCGATGGTCAACCTTGGAGTCGAGGATCTCAGAGATCTCGAACTCTGGTTCACCATCTACTTTGACCGGTGGCGGAGGAGGTTGTATCCGGTCCGGTATGGTGTTGGGTATGGCCGGTTCGAGTTGGGAGACATGGAAGACGGGGTGAACTGCGCGCATGGAATCTGGAAGGCGGAGCGTAAAAGAGAGGGAGCCTACTTGCGCGATGATAGTGTAGGGCCCCAGGTTCTTCTCTGATAGCTTTTTGGATGGTCGTGTTGACCGGAAGTATTTGGCTTTCACGTACACTTGGTCGCCAACCTTGAAGTCCGGTGCCGGAGTACGTTTGGCATCAGCCGGACCTTGGTAGCGAAGTTGCGCGTTGGCCATTTCTTCTCGAAGGTATTGATGCAGCGACTCAAGGTCAACTGCGTAGTCATGAGCCCGTGCAGAGGTCATATCGCGTTCTGGATAGACGGAGATGTTAGGATGATAACCTTTGTTAGCGAAGAATGGTGAGACTCCGGTGGTAGCACTAGGTGCGTTGTTGTATGCAAACTCCGCCAGTGGGAGTAGGTCCGCCCAGTTGTCCTGCTGGTAGTTGCAGTAGATGCGGAGGTACTGTTCCAGTGTCTGGTTAGACCGCTCTGTCTGGCCATCGCCCTCCGGGTGGTAACCGGAGGTGAAATGGAGGCGCATGTCGAGAGCCTTCCCAAGTGACCGGAAGAAGTGTGAGACGAATTCAGTTCCTCGATCTGAGGTGACGTGGGCGGGAACACCGTGCTTGGAGAATACGTGGAGCAAGAAGAGTTTTGCGAGCTCCGGGCTAGTGATGGTGTCGTGAGTAGGAATGAAAATGGCTTGTTTAGAAAGCCTGTCTACTATGACCAGGATGGCTGTAAAGCTGGTGGATGAAGGGAGTTGCTCTATGAAGTCCATCGAGATGGAATTCCAGGGCTTCTCCGGTACGGGAAGCTGTTTCAGCAGCCCATAGGGTCTATGGCGCGGTGTCTTAGCTCTTGCGCAAGAAGTACAGGACCGGACGTAGTCTTTGACGAAGGTCCGGAGACCAGGCCAGGTATACTCACGCCGGATTAGTTCTAGAGTCCGGTTTTGCCCAAAGTGACCAGCGAGTGGGTGATCGTGTCGATACCGGAGAACCCGGAGACAGAGGTCATCCAAGTCCGGTACGTATATACGACCGTCTAGTCGAAGGAAACCAGCCTCGTCGGTGGACCAGCGAGAGTCCGGTGGATCTGCGAGGTGGACCTGGGCAATGGGATCAGAGGGTAGTGCAGAGAGGATGTCGCTGTGGAGTGTTTCCACGTCCATGATTGCGACTGCACGGAGGACCGGAAACTCTAGATAAGTAGCACGAAGAGAATTAGAGAGTTGTTCTTGAGTGAACACCGGCCTAAGGTTTTGGGGATTAACCCGGGCGTAGCCACTATCCCCCTCTTTGGGGTAGACGTCCCATCGTCTAGTGAGAGCGTCCGGCTTGGCACCGAGTTTTCCGGGGCGGAAACGAATGACAAGATTAAATTGAGAGAGAAATTCAGACCACCGGGCTTGCCGGCGGGACAGTACTTTTGAGGTGGAGAAGTACTCGAGGTTTTTGTGGTCCGTGACAACGTCTATAGGGGAGGCGGAGCCTTCGAGGTAATGGTGCCAGTTCTGGAAAGCTTTGAAAATAGCAAGTAGTTCCTTATCGTGGGTGTCGTAGTTTAACTCCGGAGCAGTTAAAGTCCGGGAGTAGTATGCGACCGGATGAATCTCTCCGTCGGCGCAAGTGATAGACAAGATGCCAGCGACAGCGTAGTCAGAGGCGTCAGTTTCCACAATAATAGGGGTGTCCGGAATGAAGTGGGTAAGGATGGGCGCGGTAGTGAAGGCGTGCTTGAGAGCATTGAAAGAGCGTCGACATTCCTCAGAGAAGTTCCAAGGAGCATCCTTCCGGGTGAGCCGGGTGAGAGGGACCACGATGTCCGAGTAGTTGAATATAAACCGGCGGTAGAAATTGGCGAAGCCTAGGAAGGACTGGATGTCCTTTACCTTTCGAGGTTCAGGCCAGTCGGAGATGGTCTGGATTTTGTCCGGAGACATAGTTAGACCGTCAGGAGATAGGCGGTAGCCAAGATACTCTACCGAGTCCGAGTGGAACTCACATTTCTCCGGTTTGGCGAAGAGGCCATGCAACCGGAGACGGTGGAGTACTTCCCGGACGTGCTGCTGGTGGGACTCCATATCCTCGGAGTAGATGAGGATGTCGTCGAGGTACACGACGACGCAGACATCCAGCATGTCAGCGAAGATGGTGTTGACAAAGCGCTGGAAGGCTGCAGGGGCGTTAGTGAGGCCAAAGGGCATTACTAACCACTCGTAGGACCCATAGCGTGTACGGAAGGCGGTCTTCCACTCGTCGCCCGGAGCAATCCGGACTAGATGGTACGCGTGCCGGAGATCGATCTTTGAATAGATTTTAGCACGGCTAGGTGAGTCCAAAAGATCAGAGATTAGGGGGAGTGGATAGCGATCCTTTTTAGTGATTTTGTTTAGACCTCGGAAGTCAACGCAGAGGCGGAGTGAGCCATCCTTCTTTTTTACGAAGAGGACCGGAGCAGCGTGGGAGGAAGCGGTAGGACGGATGAAACCTGTATTTAGATTCTCGTCGATGAAGGTCCGGAGAGCAGAGAGCTCAACCGGAGACAGTGAGTAGAGAGTTCCCAGAGGAGGGGAGGTACCTTCTTCAAGGTCGATCTTCAAGTCGTAGTCGCGATGCGGGGGAAGTTCAGAGGCCTTCGCCTTACTGAACACATCCGCATAATCGCGATACTCCGGAGGGACGATGTCCAAGTCCGGCGGAGTAGAGGCGGAGGAAGAACGAGCCTTTGCTGTGTCAGAAGGACGCAGCTGAAGTTGGTATTTGGTGGATCCTTCTAATTTGCACGCACGCACGAATGCGGCTGCATTAATCAGAGAGATGTGGGGAGGGGTGCAAACCGGAGTGTCGACAGATGGCGCGAGGCCGGGGTCAGATTGGCCGGAGAGGCCGGAGACAGGGTTACCGGACTGAACCGGAGAGGGAGTCGACGGGGGCGCTAGCAAACTTGGTGCAAGGGTCCGGAAAGTTAAACTGCTCAGTACCCAGTCAATCAACGGATTGTAGCGGGTGAGCCAGTTATGTCCAAGGACAATCGAGCATTCAGAATCTAACGGAGCGAGGTAAAAAGTCATAGGGGTGACATCACCGGATGCGGGGAATTTCACTGATAAATCGACAGCTTGAGTGATTACAAAGTTTGATGTACCGTCAAAGAGCCGGAGTGTAATCGGAGGAACGGAGTAGGTGGTAATATTGTTTTTGTGCGCGAATTGTATATCTACAAAGCAATGCGTGGACCCGGAGTCCACAAGAGCGCGGGTTTTAGGTAAGTCAAATGGTAAGAGGATAACATGTGGCATAAGGGAGTTAGGATCGTAAAGAGCGGACATGTTGAGGCGGGCCTCCTTGGGTGCACTTCCGGAGTCAACGCAGCTCACCGGTTGTGCGGAGGGCTGGGAGCTGCTTACTCTTTTTTTGACTCGGAGTTGGCACCCAAGTTAGAGTCCGTCTTACCAGATTCAGCAGCGATGGCCGCAGCGCGAGCCTTGGCCTTTTTGGTCTTTTTTGGACAGTTGTCCGCGAAATGACTGGTACCTCTGCAGAACATGCAGAGGTTGTTGTCCAGACGCCTTTTGCGCTCGTCTGCGGTTAGCTTCCCGTCCTTACCAAGCTTGTTGGTTAGGTCCGGTCTGGAACCGGAGGAGGACTGGTTGCTGGTCGTCTTGGACAAGCCAGAGTTGGCGGGGCTGGGGGAGTTTCCGGTCTTGGCCTGACCGGAGTTAGGGGAGTTGCCTCCGGAGTTGGAGGGCTTGGTTGGGGATGAGGTGGACTGGGTCTTTGTCGTACGAGAGATCTCGTCTTTGCGCTCCCAATAGCGCGCGTCGATCTCTTGACAAAGGGCCCTAAGCCCATGTAGAGTCAGGGGCTTCCCAACTCGAGCTATCTCGTCCTTGAGGCGATCCGGGAGACCGGAGTAGAATAGGCGGCGGAGCGCGCCATCTCCGTAGTCCTGGACCTGGGAGGTGAGTCGGTTGAAGTCTACTATGTACCGCGTAACGCGGTGAGCATCCTTCATCCGGAGGTGCTCTAATTGATGCTCTGCATCAGCGATGGGGTCGTGAGGTCCAAAGGTGCTCTGGAGCTCAGCGACGAAGTGAACCCAACTGTCCATCCAGAGTGGACGGTCAGCCGGATCACCGGAGTGGAGGAGGTCAGGTTCGAACCACTCCAACGTCATACCTTTGAGATAGGACTGGGCGAACGTTACCTTAGCCCTATCTAGGCAGAACGCTTTGGCGTGATCCTGGAAGCAGAGCTCACACTGGACCAAGAAGGTCCTGAGCTTTTTGGGATCCGTACCGTCGAAGGTGTCCGGTTCACGGACTTTGGCACATGAGGAGGAAGAGTCGTTGGTCCGGCAGGAGGAGCGGGAGAGGCGGTTGACGGCGACTGCTAAATTTTGGAAGACAGCCAGACCAGGGTCTAGCTCATCCATGGCGTCGACAAAGTCATCATCGTCGTCATCATCGTTGTTGCCATCTCCGGGGTCGTCCGGATCATCTCCGGGTCCGTCCTCAGGGCCAAACCACTGGTGACGGGCAGGTTCGCAACGTTCTGGAGTGGGGTCGCGATGGTAGGGGAATCGATCACCAGAAACGGATTCATGGTGACCTAAGTCTGCAGAACCACGAAGGCTCTGAGACGCAGCATCTCGATGCGGAGTCAAAGGCGCTGTAGGGTTTCGAGCTGTGAAGCTCCGGAATTGGCTAACTGAAGCCGGAGGTTGCCTGCGGTTAGACAGGGCTTGATGAGCAGCAGAGAGGTGGAGGTCGTCGACTGCACCTGCTTCTTCAGCAAGTGCTGCAGCGGTACGAGCACGAGAGCGCGTAGTCATAGTCATAAGAAATAGAAGCTAGTTTGCGTACGGGGTATGGAACAGTGAACCCACACAAGTGTGAGTCTGAAATACTGTCAAGTCCGGGTCTACTCCGGTAGGAGGTCCAGTCAAGTCCGGACGAGCGCGGACGAAGGAAGGGGGCAGAGGGCTGGACGAGGGATTAGTCCGGCCGGAGTTGGTGACCGCTTGGATTCAACGACAAGGACAACGTGCGTTGATCCCTTGCGTAGGTTCCGGTCAAGGTGATAGAGACGGAGACGGAGACAGGCAGAGACTGGAGTAGTGACTAAGTTGATTTCAGACTGAGGTGTACAAGGTAAACTAGAGGGTACTTATACTAAGTAGAACTAGGGTCGAGTACATACGGTGACAAGTAAACAACCTAATAGCGGACAAGGGATGACCGGAGTTAGGACTAGGTCAGGACCAGTGAAAATAAAGTCAGGTCCGTGTAAAATAAATCAGGTCCGGTGAAAATGCTACAAGGTATAGGATATATCGAGTTCACGGAGAACTCACGTCAAGGCAGGGTAAACGGCAAAGTGTGGTAACGAGCGAATGGAGCATAGACCAAGGGTCGTGCTTAACGGAAGGTTATCTGCGTGAGTGCGACCGGAGTAGGAGACGAGCGACCGGAGTAGAGCTGTAGAGCTGCGACGCGACCGGAGTGACCGGATAAGGCCCGGAGTTGGGCATGGTCGTAACAGGAACTTCACTGATAAATCAACGGCTTGAGTAATTACATAGTTTGATGTACTGTCAAATAACCGGAGTTGGATGGGAGAGATGGAGTAAGAGGTAAGGTTGTTTTTGTGCGCGAATTGTAAATCTACAAAACAATGCGTGGACCTGGAGTCCATGAGAGCGTGGATTTTAGGTATATCAGGAGATAAAAGGGAAACATGAGGCATAAGGGAGTTTGGGTCGAAAAGAGCAGATGCGTTGAGGTGGGCCTCCTTGGGTGCACTTCCAGAGTCAACACAGCTCGCCGCTTGTGCGGAGGGCCAGGAGCTGCTTACTCTTTTTTTGACTCAGAGTTGGCACCCAAGTTAGTAGAGTCCGTTTTTCTGGACTCAGCAGCGATGGCCACAGCGTGAGCCTTGGCCTTTTTGGACTTCTTTGGACAGTTGTCCGCGAAGTGTCCGGTACCTCTGTAGAACATGCAGAGGTTGTTTTTGAGCCACCATTTGCACTCGTCAGCAATTAGCTTCCCATCCTTACCAAGCTTGTTGGTCAAGTCCGGTTTGGAACCGGATGAGGACTGGTTGCTGGTTGCCTTAGACGAGCCAGAGGTGTTGGCAGAGCTGGGGGAGTTGCCGGTCTTAGCTGGACCAGGCTTAGGGGAGTTGCCTCCGGAGTTGGAGGGCTTGGTGGAGGACGAGGTAGGCTGGCTCTTTGTCGTACGAGAGATCTCGTCTTTGCACTCCCAATAGCACACGTTGATTTCTTGACAAAGGGCTCTCAACCCATTCAGAGTCAGGGGCTTCCCGACTCGAGCAATCTCATCCTTGAGGTGGTCCAGGAGGCTGGAGTAAAACAGGCGATGGAGTGTGCCATCCCCATAGTCCTGGACCTGCGAAGCGAGGCGGTTGAAATCTACGATGTACCACGTAACACGGTATGAGTCCTTCATCCGGAGATGCTCGAGCTGGTGCTCAGCATCAGCAACTGGGTCGTGAGGACCAAAGGTACTCTGGAGTTCTGCGACAAAGTGGACCCAGCTGTCCATCCATCGCGGGCGGTCAGCCAGATTACCGGAGTTGAGGAGGTCCGGTTCAAACCATTCCAGAGTCATACCTTTTAGGTAGGACTGGGCGCATTACCCTTGCCCTATCCTGGCAGAAAGCCTTGGCGCAATCCTGGAAGCACAGTTCACACTGGACCAAGAAGGTCCGGAGTTTTTTGGGGTTTGTGCCATCAAAGGTGTCCGGTTCACGGACCTTGGCATGGGAGGAAGAGGAGTCGTTGGTATGATGAGAGGAGCGAGAGAGGCAGTTGACGGCGATGGCAAGATTGTGGAAGACAGCCAGACTAGGATCTAGCTCTTCCGTGGTGTCAAGAAATTCATTGTTGATGTTGTTGTTGTTGTTGTCATCTTCAGGGTCGTCTGGATCATCTCCGGGACCATCCTCAGGGCTGAACCATTGGAAATGACCAGGTTCGCAATGCTCTGGAGTGGAGTCACATTGGTAGGGGAACCTATCACCAGAAACAGATTCATGGTGACCTAAGTCTGCAGAACCACGAAGGCTCTGAGACACAGCATCTCGATGTGGAGTCATGGATGCTGTGGGGTTTCGAGCTGTAAAGCTCCAGAATTGGCTAACGGAAGCCAGAGGTTGCCTGCGGTTAGACAGGGCTTGCTGGGCAGCAGAAGGATGGAGATCATTTACTGCACCTGCTTCTTCAGCGAGTGCAGCAGCAGTACGAGCGCGAGAGCACATAGTCATGGTCATGAGGAAATGGAAACTAGTTTGCATATGAGGTTTTGTATAGTGAACCCACACAAGTGTGAGTCTGAAATTCTGTCAAGTCCGGGTCTACTCCAGTAGGGGGTCCAGTCAAGTCCGGACGAAAGCGGACGAGAGGGGAGATCAGGGATTTGGGCAGAGGTTAGCCCAGGCTGGAGTTGCGACCGATTGGATTCAATGACAAGGACAGTGAGCATTGATCCCTTGCGTAGGTTCCGGTCAGACAGAGAAAGAGACAGAGACAGACAAGGATCAGGAGTAGTAACTTAGATGATTTCAGACTGAGGTGTACAAGGTAAACTAACTAGAGGGTACTTATACTAAGTAGAAACTAGGGTCGAGTACATACGGTGACAAGTAAACAACCTAATAGCGGACAAGGGATGACCGGAGTTAGGACTAGGTCAGGTCTGGTGAAAATACTACAAGGTCTAGGATATATTGAGTTCACGGAGAACTCCCGTCAAGACAGGGTAGACAGGCAAGTGTGGTAAGGACTGGATGCAGGCTAGACCAAGGGTCATAGTTAGTGGAAGGTTATCTGTGTGACCACGACCAGAGTAAGTGACAAGCAACCGGAGTTGGGCTAGAGAGCTGTGATGTGACCGGAGTATCTGGATATGATCTGGAGTTGGACATGGTTGTAACAGTTTTCTGTTCCCTTGACAGCAGCGATGTCCTCGTTGCCTTGAATGGGACAACACACCAAGTTCATGTTGGATAAGCGCTATCTGCCCATATCCAATGGTCCTTGGGGATGAGTTGTGCTGGGCGCTGTGCGAGTTGAGTCCCCTGGAACGCATAGGCATCATGAACACTTCCTGGGTGACCCAGGCCATAGTCAACCACAAGAAGATTATGCGGCATCACAACCAGCTGCAGGGCATCAGCAACTTGCATGCAAAATGGTACCTGTGTCAAGACCGGTTCTCCTCGACGATCTTACTAGGAGGTCCAGAGGTGCAGGGAACTAATGAGGAGGTAAGTCCAGACACTAGTAGGTGCTAGTTAGTGTGGAGAGTCAAGTCCGGGTCAAACGAACAAAGTCCGGGCACTAGAGAAGCACAGGGAGTAAGTCCGGGTTTTTGCAGAGTAAGTCCGGACCGCGGGAAAGTGGTCCGGAGTTGAGTGCAGCTTGTCCGGAGTGAAGGACATCCCAGAGGTGGGATAGTCCTGAGAGGTCTAGCGTCGAGTCTGGGACAGAGGTGGCTTTTGCCCTCGTGCAAGTAGGAGACTTGCTAGGATCGGACATAGGACCAAGGGGACGAGATAGGACGGAGGCCGGAGTTGGCCGGAGTTCAGGAGTTCAGATGAACAGATGGATTAGGAGAGCATGGTGGGTAGTACAGAGTGGGGAGTATCTTAGTCGAGATTTGATCTAAGGACTACTAGGCCGGAGTATGGTAGTTTATATAGTAATGAAACTAAGGTGAGTATATACGGTGACAAGTAAACACCTTAATGTTGAGACAAGGGATGGAGCAGAAGCAGACAGGAAAATAAACCAGGTACAAGAAAATAAAGCAGGGACAGGAAAATAAACCGGAGCAGAAGCAGACACGGGGAACTAGAGTTACAGGGACGACGGAGGAAAAGCAGGGACAAGGGAACTAGGTCGGAAGAGGACAGGTAAGGGTCAGAGGTGGACTTAACTAATGTTAAGTCTGGAGCGATGTCCAGGACTGGAGGAAGTGGGACTGGAGGAAGTGCAAGAGCGGAGGGAGTGCACAGGTGGAGGAAGGGCGGAGTAGCCGGAGGAAGGTCCGGAGTTGGACATGGAAATGTCCTAAGCCTTTGGTGGACCTGACAGAGGAAGTGGAGCAGGAGCAGGAGCAGAACTGAGCCGGAGTTGGATGTACCAGCCGGAGTTGGGCTACATCGCAGACAAGGCTAAGGGAGTGGCCGGACTGAAACCGGAGTAGCGACTAGTGGTAGGTACAGGTCCAACACAGAGGAGTTAGACCGCGGATCTGTCTGTAGGAAGACAGGGGTTAGTCCTGAGGCGGAGATGGACGTAGTGACCGGAGTTGAGCTGGAGTGCAGCTATAGGGCTGGAGATGGCCGGACTAGATCCGGAGTTGCATCTATGCCTAAGGAGAGGTCAGGCGGGCCATGGTTAGACCAGAGTTGCGACTGGAAAAGTATGGATATGACAACCTGTCACATACCTGACAGTTCAGGGAGTATCTCAATTTTCTATCATAGAACGTTTCTCCATAAACTGACGGCTTTGCAAACAGGTTGATAGCAGATCCATCCGCTGCAAATATGCCATTCTGCCAAGCATTACAAGATCGGGACTCCACCCACTGGTATGATCTCTCAGTGTCCTCTGAATCTTCCCCAGGAAGGTCTACAAACGTGTCATGCTGGGAAAGGATCGCTATCATAACACGGTTTGTACAGTTTATTACTGAACCGATGCTGACTCCTGCCCACTGGCATACATCTTCTGGCGAGCACGCATTACCATAGTGGCCAGCACGGTTCAAAAAGATAGCGAGTTGGATAGCTACTGGGAGCTGTGGGTTATTTGATTTTGATTGAAATATCAGATGGTTGCTGATTTGATCGAGAATGCAGTCAAAAATCTGTGGGTCAACACGGACTTTTTTTCGGAATAAATGTGGACGGTCATCCACAAAATATTCAAGAAGATGGAGCTGTGGGGCACACATTGGCCGTTCCACAATGGGGTTTATAACCCGAGCCCTTTTGACTTCATCATACAGGGCACATATCACCTGAAGAAAGCAGTGATAATGTGCATCTCTCAACTCCACTGAGGTCATTGAGTCATCACTGGCATTGGATTCCAGATCAGATGAAAGAATGGGACTTATGGGACTCGGGGGTGTGATGAGAAGTCCACTGTCATCACTGGAGGAGTTGGCACTGCTGTCTTCCTCGTCATGGTGGTATAAGTATTTCCGCCTTGCTTCTGAAGCTTTGCCAGCTAATTCTTCGATTTTTTGTAACATTTCAGCTCTCGTTGACTTTCGAGGCATTGCAGGTGCTGGTAGAAGGGATGGGACATGCGTTTCATGTACCCCATGCCCAAATCAACCCACTTCGCTCGAGCATGTGTCTCTTCAGTGATTTGAGGCCCCTTAAAGGTATCTTCCATCTTGAATGGCCTCAATGTCCAGGCCCACCACTTGCCTGTCTTGTTCTCACTCAGGTCATGCATCACAGGTCCCCTTTCTCCACTTGAAGCAGCCGGTGCACTTGTGCACACACACAAGACAATCTACAACATCGCAAGCAAGCATGGCTTGCATGTGACGCTTGCATCCAGACTGCACTTAGACAGCTGTATGTTCCTCCTCCTCATTCTCAGCGCCATACGCATACCACAAATACAGGCAGCAGCAATGTACATACCCGCATCTCTGTACACCCCTCTCCCCACAGGCACCCACCCATCCCTCCTCACAACACACAAATATCACTTCCTCGCAGGACTCACCTTCCCTCTGTCATCACATTCACACTCTCCCTCCCCCAGTCGTACATGTGGATGCTAGACAGAATCTAGGCTGGCAGAACATGGGCATATTAGGAACTAGACCATCACAAGGTGCCTGTGCACATCGCCAACCCCAGTTCACTGCATACACGCAACTTTGAGATCAAATTGGCCAATGGGACTGCAAGTCCATATCTTGCACTTGCAGGTCTGTTGAGCGCTGGTATTGTTGGGCTCATGGATAGGAGCAGCTGGGTACATGTTGGGATCGACTCCAGCATACGTCACCACATCCTCCCCCCCCATGTTAGGTGGTGTGATTAAAACAGCTGGCGGGAATGGAACGGACTGTCGGGGAGCTACAAAATTTCTGTCAACAGGGCACTCGCACACCAGGGGGAGTGACAGGCCATGGGGGCTTAGCTTGTAGCTATAGAGTATGTTGATATAAATGTGACATTAGAGCCTTAAGCCCTAAAATGCACTTTAATTGATTTAAAATAAAAGAAGTCCTTATCAAATAGTTTATGGTTATCTTATCTACATCAGTAGTTTGAGTTTCGGCATGACATACAGCACTAATCGGAGTTTCAAGACACCACCAGAATTTAAGAATTCTCATGCCTGTCCATAGCCATTCCAGAGTGATTCCAGAGCGCTCCAAAGTCAACTTGAGTGCCACTAGTATAGCACAGGTATGAAAAAGAGATGCACATTTTCATCAAAACTGTTCTGCAAGAAGACTAATTGTTCCAGGAGGCTTGATGCAGCATTCTCAACCCACGTGGTTCATTCTCAAGATGGGGTACCATGGGGGGGAATAAGGTTGAACAATGTCAGAGTAAGGGCAATGGAAACCTTCTTCAGCTCTGAGTGCCATGTGGAAAGATCATTGAGAAGCTGAAAGATAGAAAATTAGCAAGTAGGCTGTCATATATGGGGGACTTACTATGATTGCCATATTTCTTTTGTGTTCTGGCCAAAAACCTAAGTGGGGTGAGTAGTGTTCTGGCGTGACATGGCGATGACATACCAGGTTCGAATGCCGTACCTCGCTTAGTCCATTCAACCATGACTGTTACCAGAGACTCCATTATTGAGCTATTGAGATCACAAGCTTTTGAGGGAAACAGATTGTCTGATGTGTGAGCAGCCCAGCATTCCTTCTTGGCATCTTCAAGGCAGTCTTTCCATGTTGCATGATAAAACCTGAGATTGTTGGGAGATGGCAACGTGTCCTTGAGCTTCTTTGAGTTGTGGGGAGCTCATACCTTGGAAGCCATTGCAGTCTGGGAAGGATGAGCCAGTAGTGCAGGGTCGGGAGCAGAGGGACACCCATTATTCTTATGATGCCATTCCAGGATGTCTTCACCTTGACCAGTAACCTGACAACTAATTAGTATATTCATGATAACTCACACATGTGTACCACAGCTGAGGCAGTATCATTGTCTGCCCTCAAAGCGTTCTGAGCCGCTTGATTGTCCTCATCACATGAGTATTGGAATTTGTGGTCAGGAGTGAGTGAATGACCATGGACGCAGAGGAGGTGATATGACATTCTCTGGATGAAACCCTAGAAAGGCATCAGTAGGCACTCCAACCCAGACAAATGCATACCAGGATGAGTCTTTCTTGCTTTCCCAGTTGCCACCCAACCTACATCAGGCATCTCATCCCCATCTTCATCTGATGAGTTTTAGTCTGCTTGATCAGAGCGTGAGTCCTGTTCAGACGAGCTCTCCAATTCACTGGAAGAGCCATCCCCAATTCAACGAGGATTTGGCTTAGGGAGGCTTGTGGGAGCTCCAGCAAGCTCAGACGCACGACTGAGTAGTGTGGGGTCAATGTTCAACATGGGGACATTGGATTGTGAGGTTGCTGGTGTTGTGTTGGGGATATGTGGTGGACCACTCTGAGTAGCACTGCTGAAGTTATACGCTGGGGAACGTGAGATGGGAATGGTTGACACCTGTGTGCGTGCCCGGGCCACTGCGATGTATGGGTTGTTGATGGCCTGTAGATCTGGCTCTGTGCCAGGCAGGATGAGGTGAGTGGGTGAATTCGAAAAAATCTGAAGCGATCCCCATCTTGATTGCATGGATAAAACTGGGGAATTGACTTGGAGGGGGGACCAGCAACCTGATAAAATCAGATAAGCTTCAGATGAGCTGAGATGAAGTGATAGGGATGACAAACCTGGGCATGAGTTCCATCCAGCACATTACCCTGTTGAAGAATATCTGGCCTTGAAGCGGAGGGATACGGTGGTGGAGGGTTATTTGCCTGTCCAAGAAATCATTTCCTGTTCTTTCGCAGATACACCTGGTAACTGACCTTTGCTTTTCTACGTCTCTGTTTCTTTGGAGGGGCAAATGGATTGTCAGGCAATGATTCTGTCATGGTTGTTACCTTCTGGGGTCATGCTGATCTCTCTTTGAGAGTGTTTCCGACTTTCTCCAGCTGTGCCACCTGTCCACCCGTCCCAGCACCCACCCTTCCACTACAATGAGGCTCCTCATGAGAAGCATGTTCTTCAGCATTTCCAATGGCCTGAGAATCCTTGCATTGTTTATTCTTCTTGGGCCACAAGGGCTGTGAGCTGTCTGTGTTGTTGCCCAGACCACCTTTGGATCGCTTGGTCTTGGACTTCTTGGTGGGTGAGGGTGGAAAATGTCCAAGATGCTGCTGAGATGCCATACCCAGAAGGCTGGTGTGAGCACTCAGTGAGCATAAAATCAAGGACTCACTTGTGTATATATATGTTGCGACTGCATGCAAATTTCTAGCGAAAGAGTCACAAGGTCAACAGCAAGTAATCAGGCATGAGAATTACATACAAATTACGGATGCGGCCATACAAAGCAATACTAGTATCAATACTACAAAGAGTAAGACTACAACAACCTTACACCTTGAAGCGCTTAATAGGAACACGAGGATTCCCCATGCTTCTAACCTCATCATACAAACACTTACTAGGGTACATAATAGTGTGATTGGTATTAGTGGCATCAGTTTTGGTGGCAGGGTGGGAAGGGAGAACTGAATCAAGCAAACTGTGTTGCTCAACTATTTTGTGCAGCGTGTTAACCATGACTGGAGGTTTCTCGGAATCAGGCATCTTCGTCAAGAAATCATCAAGAATCTGAAGGACTTCATCAAAAGGCACAGAAGCCTCCTTATGTACATACTGTCCAAGAAGTGTGCACCATGATTCTGCTAATGGGAGCAAGTCGGCGAAATAAGGTGCAATTTGAGTGTTTAGATTGCTCCACTTCGAAATGAGGAATGCGAACTTCGCAAATTTTGCAGTCTTAAGATTTTTGGATGCTTCTTCACTCCAGAAAGAAAGAAGGGTGTTCTCATGCCCAATTCCCTCATGCTTGCGGCCAAGTGGACCATCATAGAGGACGAGAATCCAAATAAAGATGTAGAATAAGGATTCAATGTTGTTGGCATAGGTGTGCCTGATCGTGACAGGGGATTGAAGGTTGACATGCATGCAGGATGCACTTTTTTGGGCGGGTGAGGCTTCTATGGGGTGAACAAAGTCCCTCAGCTGGTCGAGGAGGCTCATGGACAGAAATGGTAGGGTACCCTGTAAAGTGACCATTAGCTGTGCAGTCAGCAAGGGTGACAGCAGACATACCGTCCCACCCATCTCATATGTATGTTGCATGTTAATTTGGATGGCAAACTCCCAGTCGAGAAGGAACCCACAGGCCCCATTCTCAGTATCTTCGATCATTGTGTTATTGATACTACAGTCTCAGTGTAGTACTCCCCTCTGTTCCACGGCCACTTGTTGGACTGTTGATGGAAGTGAATGTGTGTTTGATGTCAGCATCGCAGGTCACAGACATACTTTTCAAAATATCCCTCATGCACGAAACAAACTCCTTCTTGGTTCTGAATATGGTGAGTATGCATGCGCAAGGTTTCATGACAAAGACAAACATGAGTCCGCGTAGACTTCATGTTTTGCCACCACTTTTCTTGGTGATAATGCTGAGTTACATCCAGAACACTGGGTAAGACCTCAACTACCCAGAAGTCAATCAGGGTGGGGACACTGTCAATCCCTTGAATGAGCTTCATCATATTGACCTCTTGCAAAGGACTTTGATACTGTTTTATGTCATTCTGAACCCAGTGGTCCATGATAACGTAGAGCTCCCCGTCACGACGTACAAGGTAGCAAACCGTGCCCCATCCAAGAAACCCAGTGCTGGAAAACAAAACCTCCATGATATCATAAATTATTTGCCCCACCTGTATAGTCCCAATGGATGGTGTTGGTTCAGGAGACAACAACAAGAGGGATTCAGGCACGGGTGCAACTGATCTGAGCATGGGTAATGGGGCCTGATCCCCAGAATGTTGCTGCAATTTGCACAATGGTGAAGATGGGGGGCTGTCCACACATGGCACTGCAATTCAGGGGGGGGGCATCTGTAGAAAGTGGCAGTTGTGAGTTGAGAAGTGGGGGGGGCGGATGTGGTTGAGGTGATGTGAGTACCCGCAGGGGATGACCAGTAGCAGAGGGCCCAGACTTGGCGGGGGGAGACTTGGCTGTTACCTGCCTACGACTGTTTATTGGGGGAGGAGAGATCCTGATAGTCATGTCGAAGCCAATGCACGAGCGAATACCAAACACAAGCCCACTAATGATATACAGAAAAGAATCCGGCTCCACATGGATGTTGAAAGACAGGGAAATTGAACCACCAGAGTGGTCGTAGAAATGAACCCAAAGTTCCTCATTAGCAAGGGACAGCCCAAGAACAAAATTCCTCCAGGGCTGATCTACCATGACAAGGTATGCCTTCGTATCCATTGTCCTTCTGATACGAGAAGCCAGCTGAAACGACTCCTTGCTGTACTCTCTGATCACCTTCAGACTGAGCCATGTAATCTCGTTGTGCGACGTAATTGTGTTGCTGACGAGGACGAGATCAGGCTTTCGGTTATAGACCATCGAGCCAGCCATACACTGGCTACTCCAGTCTGCCATCCAAATATGTTGCTGGCGTGGCGAGAGGGCTGTATGATCAGTTTTGGTGGAGTTGGCTACAGCGGTTGCAATGGTGTTTAAGAAAAGTGCAATTTGGGCCTCATTTGAAAGACCACCCCCAGAGGTCAAATTTCCTGCCAGAAAAACCCAATTCCACCTTTTTTTCTGTGAATCATAGAGAGGTACCAGCTTGTGGGGTTTGGATGCTGTGGTACCTACGAGCAAACTTGAGGAGTGTTCCTTCAAAGTGCTGGGAGTCACCATTAAGTCATCTGCATGGATAGTGGTATGAATATCTTCCTTGAATGTCGCAAAAATGATGTCAATGAGAAAACCAAGGTTGCAAGCTTGATTTTTGTCTTGTTTTTCATTAATGATAGCACCAGCGAGCTCAGATGCCATAAATTTGTCCATGGCTGCGACGTTGCGGCCATTCTTGGGAGGTGGGAGAGAACCAAGGGGTTTGAGTGCACCACTCCTCAGATTCCACGATGCCATTGTCTTATTTACTATGTGACAACCACTGGTGGAGGAGGGATGGTGACAAGTTCTAAATATATACAAGTGCTGAGGCAAGTTTACTAAGTAGGGTTATGCTAAAAAAATCTAGGCAAGTGACAAAGGAAAGTACATATTTTTGTCGAAATACTTATTCAGATAAAACTCGCTCGAAAGTTCCATGGAATTATATTGGGTCAATCGGCGGTCTGCTGTCTGTCCAAAGCGAGGTATGAGGTGTACAAATGTGTGAAGCTGGCTGAGAGGGATGATGTTCCTAAGGTGTTGATTGCTGGCACGCTTTGCTCTCTTGAGGATATCAAGCTGGGTCGCATCTTGACCAACTGCATCAAACTGATGTATGTAGACTAGAAATCAGTCTATCCATGACCACTCCATGCCCTTGCGTCCAATGGGGCACAGGATAAGTCAGAGCTGGCATATGTGATGTCCTGTGAGACATGGTAAACTATTGTGTATTGTGTATATTGTACACAAACCTTTCAAACCGCTTTCAGGCCACCTAGACTCCGAATCAATGTTGAATATTGCTGTGTCATACCGTCCGAAGGACCAGCTTCCATCTGGTGGGGAAGAAAAGAGTGTTTGCACTGGGACCACTATGCTGGGATTGCCAAACTCGGTGTTTTGGACTTGAACCTTGAACCAAACTTGGATTTCGTCGAATGGCAGTGAGGATGCACTCGAAGCCCTTTGTTGCCCACCAATTGGATGCACAGTGTCAGGACCACATGCCTTTTCCCTATTTAAAAAGTCAGCCAAGGCAGGCCAGAGGTCAGGTAGACCATATTTCTCAGCAGCATCATCAATGATCATCCGCCGTATAGACGGGTTGTAACCGAGGTGAATGGCTGTGTTATTGTTGACTGAAAATGTGTGCAAGGGGAGAGGAATCGTGTCTGCATTCTTCGTACACAGCTGAGCAGTGATGGTGAAATAGTTCGTGATGGGGCATGCATAGCCAGGGGACAAAGGAGTTCGATCCATTCCAGTAACTCATAGTTCAAATTCATTCTCGACTGCAGGAGCCAAGTCACTGTCTGGATCTGTGTCAGAAGACAGCTCTGAATTGATGTCGGAGGACAGGCTCCTGGGAGTGTGCTGTCCAAGCAAAGAGGTGATGAACTTGAAGGACCTGCACTTCTCCACACAATCCAGATATTGACAGATTTGGGGCTCATAGTTGTTATTGTTGCTGGATCCTGCTGGTACTTTGATTTCAGTGATGTGCGTGTGCTCTGTTACATCTGCTGTCCATTGCATCAGAACTCCACTCTGCCGGATGCTCGGGATGACACTTTGCATAAGCTCAAGCTTTGGGATTTGCCAATTGTTGATAGGATTCTTCTGTCCCTCACCATGTCGGGCCCCAAGCTGAAGAATAACATCCTTGTTTGCATGGAACTCACTCAAAGCATCATTGATAATGGCTGTGTTGCCATCATCAATTCGATGGGCCTGGACTCAGTAGTGGAAGTCCATGAGAGCACGAATTGCAGTCACAAATCCAGTGGGGGATGGTCCACTGATTATGCCCACAATGTAATGCTGGATATCACGATGGACATGGCCTGTAACCTGTTTCAGTTTGGTGATGCCGCCCTTGAAGTGCTGAAACCACACAATGGGCTGTAAGATCAAAAAGCGGAAATCAATCTCGGCAGCGCCAACGACATTGATACACCACTTAGCATCATGGTCCCAAAACTTCCTGTGGAGATAGTGGAGGAATTCTGGAGTGAGAAATGAGCTTGGGCATGCGAGGAGGTAGTTTCTCCAAAATGGTTCATGGACACCATTAAGATGAAAGTGTTGTGCTTCACGAAAGAAAGCTTCAATGTCCGCAGGGTTGGCCTTGGATTTGGCAACCGACAGCTGAGCAAGGGTGGTCTCGTGCATGCACGGCTCATGACGAAAAGGGTCACCAAATTGCTTAAACATCGCCATCATGAGTGGTGAAGTCTTTCTGCTGATGGCAGCCAGCATAGCTGCTTCCAGGGTATTGCAGATATAGCTTGCAAGGGGTGTAAAACAATATTGCATGTCACCATTAAAATCAGGAATCATAGCTCCAAGTCTCACGGCCTGCTTAAGAGGGGAGAGAACGATGTCAAGGCATTGATGTACAAGCTGATCCTTGAGGACACTGTACATGTGTCTACTCGGGTGAATAAAATTGGAGATGGGAAGAAGGGCGGTGAGCATGAACGAATGGGACGATAGTTTGAGCCTGGTGGACATCTTGATGTTTTCCAGGCCTATAAGGAGTGGATGAGTGGCACAGCCACCACTCAGCGTCAATATATTAGTTTTGTCCGAGGAAAGAATTGTGCTGATGAGAGTCGCACCATGGGGGAGATGCAACTGCTTGTTATAAGACCATGATTCAAGTGTAGAGGTAATGAATACATGCCTGCATTTCCCATGCATCATCACCTGTCATCCACTCTGTATATACACAACATTCCCTTGTCTCTGTTGTGTATACATGGCGAGGGACGA
Source organism: Scleroderma bovista (assembly GCA_037178675.1). NCBI lineage: Eukaryota > Fungi > Basidiomycota > Agaricomycetes > Boletales > Sclerodermataceae > Scleroderma > Scleroderma bovista. The sequence goes on from JAYMGJ010000300.1 coordinate 230,961, forward strand.
ATTCCAGGTGGTCGGCAAATAAAGGATGGTTGAGGATGGATGCAAGGCAGTCCAAAGGATCGCACCAGTACAAATACATGGGAGCCTTTGTCAGGTGAGTAGTTTGGACCTGCATGGATTGCCAGCGTGGCCCACTTGGTAACAACTCGGCATGTCCACGTAGTTCCTTTGTGGTATTAAACAAGAGGTGCAATGCTTTGATCTGGTCAAGACACAGTGAATGATAGGTGATACACCAAAATTCAAATGAAAACTCACTATCTCAAGCGATAAAAACTCATCAGTTGCAGACATACTAATGTCAGAACGAAGAAGCCATAAAGCTAGGTGCCATTCTGGCCAAGACACAAAGGGGTAATAGAGATTTTCCCATTGATGGTGACAAAACTTATCTGTATTGAACTTGTCCAAGAACGTCTGGCCCTTTCCAAAAGTTTGGGCCACACCCAGGAAACAGTCTTCGATCTGAGTGTTCAGTATGGAAGTGGGCTCATAGAGCTCATCGTCATCAATGGCCATTGCATCAGGACCATCATGAAAAGCTCCAGCTGCAGGGAGATCTGATGCATACGAGTGATGGGCAGAGAGACTTGGATTTCTGGCAGCCGAAGTACTTGGAAGACCAAGTTCTTCTTGTTGAAGACGGACAAGATCGTTTACCCAGGTATTGCATCTGGAAGTTGGCTGGCTCATGTGCATTGCAACAGAAGCAGCATCTTTGAAACCTTTGCCGCAGCTCGGACAACGAGGCATGTCAGATGAATATTGAATACCAGATTTCGGAGCTCCAAAACATGAGGCAAATATCCATCGTGGTAACGTTGAAGGCATTTCACAAGTGTTGACTTGACCACATCAGCAATTTGACGAACATCTGGAGCATCTGGGTTTCGTCTGAATGTCCTGGGTCCCTGGGATTGTCTGGGCTGTGACTGGTTTCAGACTACACACTGGGGACAGATTCTCCAGACACCTTACAGACCTTTTGCCCAGATGTACCTACATACTCATGACAGATACTACCAGACACCAGCCAGATAAATTTTCAGACTACTACTAGAATGTGAGTGCATGTGCATGATGATCAATGTACTTATTGACATAGTAAGCTTTAAATGCATCTAATGTTTCGGAGAAGTGAAGATCAATGGGGACGATGTCATTGCCATAAACTGCAATAAGGTGTGCACTCCGTACAATGGAATCAAGAGAAATGACTGATTGCACATGCCGACCTTGGTTGTCTATCTCTGGGGAGACAATCCACATGCCTGTGAGCTCACACACTTAGGCACACAAGTAATCACGGCCATTATAAGCACAAGAAAAGAATAGGGGCACCCTTGCCACCAACAGGCTCCAAAACCCATCTGTATCCACCCCTCCCTTAGCCACATACACGCAGTCATAGTGTCCAGGTCCCCCTTGCCAAGAGGGTGTTGCACGGATTATTTCATGGCGCATTCCTCCTACACCCGACTGGTCACTGGGTGCAAAAAACATTGCTTTGGCCGAGTTAAACATGTAGACTTTGCCTCGAAAGTCTGGGCAGATGCACAGGTCGACACAATCACCAGGAATATCTGCAAATGGATACAGTTGGTCATAGAGAAATTGTCGGATTTCTTCTTGCAACCTTGGCAAACCCAAACCGTTTTCCACATGTGATACCATCCCAGATACATGATATACTGAGAGTGCAGGGTTAATAAACCAGTATCAAAAATATAAGTAACATACCTGGGCAAGATGCAAGTTTAACAATATACATGGATGGGTCATCGTCCACCGCTCCATCCTCATCCTCATCCAAGTCCAATTGTATAGCTTCCATCCCAACCAGGAGAAGTGGGTTGTCAAGTATGTTACATTCAGTGAAATGTCAACATGCACCTGCAAGCTTGTCAAGGTGTTGGTTGGTTATGAGCATTTGCCCAAGGGCATCAAATTTGTTTGAGCAATGCCAGGGTTCTTTGACTGCACAGATATGCTTTGACTCTGTAATAGATGAGCACAGTCCATTGGGCACGCCAAACAGCTCAATAAGTTCACAATAATGAACCATGGCATGTTGACGTGGTAGGGAAAAATGTGCACGCACGCCTGTGGTCTGGAAGATGGTGTGTTCGTTGTGGAAACGATCAACTGCTGTGCTGATAGCTTCAAGAGTTTCTTTGTTGATAACCGAGTGCCAGACCAAGTAGCAAAATTCCAGGAAAGCACTCAGAGCATGGACCATTTTTGGGGGCACATGGCCAGCTATAGCTGGCAAGTATACCTTACAATACACAAAAATATAAGGACTGTGCTCGAGTAGACAACACAAGAGTAGTACTTACCTTCATTAGTGCTTTGGAGTTGTCTCCTGTCCATTGCTTGAACCTGCAGCCTTCAGGAAACCGCCGCAAAGCAGAGAACGAAGGGACAGCTGCGATCCTAAACATACACAATGATCAGTGGCATCAGAAAGGCTTACTATCATAGAACGAGACATGACCTACCTGCAGTCAATGTCTGCAATGATTTTTCCTGCATGTTGCTTGCTGTGCTCATGCTCCAAATACTCATGGATCCAGGTCACCAGATGGTCTTTAAAGGTCCCCTTGATTAATTGGTGAAGAAGGTCGGGGGCGATTAGTTCATGTATGTCGGCACAGGGAAAGTATGAGGTGAATGGCTATGAAATGTCTAAGTCAACCACACATGGAGAATAAAACACCGGGACAAACACATACCACGACATCATAGATATTCATCCCGTAGTACTTGTGGCTCCAGAATGTCAATGAGCGCATCTCTAAGTTCTTTTGAACAATGGCCGCCCATGTCATCTAGGTTATTGTTGTGTGCTGTGCATCTAGCCAGTGGCAACAATATTAGTTAGTAGAATAGAAGTATGAACCATGTACTTACCATGGACAC